>CAKAOH010000328.1:0-16815 GCA_916701665.1 Sebastiscus tertius | reverse complement strand
TATTTGGGGATTTATACATTATTATTACATACTTATATATTTAAAAAAAAAATCTAAAAACAGAGCATTCAAATAGTGATTTGGAGGTCGAATACCATGGCAACAATCAAAGCTTCGAAGCATTCGGGTCAGTCCCATGGATGTATTAAGAGAACTGGATACAGCGTTGGAGGCCCCGTTCATCCCTATGAGAGCTGCTCAGTGGCGCATGAAGCCAAAATGGCTCGACTTCCGACTGTTAAAGTACCCGGATCTTCCGGCAATCATCTGCATCCATTGGGCCCGTGGAGCAAGCGCAGCAGCGTCTGCTCGGTCACATGACTCGGTCACGGGGTCACACGGTCATGCTGTTGTCACAGTTTGCTAACTCCGCCTCCCAGCCCTCGGTACAGCCTCGGTCTGGTTCTTATTAATGATTTAAATAAGGGCTGTTAGAGTGTTCATACTGGGAAGTTGACTTATCTAAAGAAAAATTATCCGCTGAGTTACAGACGTCTTTCTCCCAATGTAAGTCTTTGGGAAAAAGTATTTTTGGCCCCAATGTCATCATGTGACGCACACGGAAGTTGTAGTACCGCCATTTGGCCACTACAAAAGTCGGCATCAACGACCGGCGCTCTTCCCGGGGGCCTGGTCAGTCCTAATTAGAGGAATTGCCATGAAATTTTGACATTAGTATCCCCCTCAAGATGAATTTGAATAACTTTGGTGCTCCCCTGACTTCATCTAGCGCCATTTTCAGGTCAATTTTTCAATTTGTCCAACACTGTCCAAATACCTGCAAAACTAATGACATTCCCATCAGCCTCAGCTTTACTTTGTATTTAGTACCAATTTATAAAACATTAACTTAGATGGTATTCCTTTAACATCAGCATGTTTCCATTGTCACTGTGAGCATGTTGCCATGCTAGCATTAGCTCAAAGCACCCCTGCGTCACAGAGCAGCTAGCCTGGTTCCACACAGCTTCGCTCAATGTCAGTAAAGGCATTTACACGTTCAGCTGAATCAGAGTTTCAATCTGTGTTTACCTCTTTGACTCTGTTGAATTACAGGAAGTTCCCGTTTGCCACCGTTCTATTTTAGCTTGTGTACACACGCTCGCAGTGAGATAATACTTCTTTTTCCATTTTTTAACCTTCACCCAGTGGTCACTGTTTTAGAGCACCGACCCAATGCGAGGGTCGTGACCTGATAAGGCCCTGTGCTGCAGCGTCGTGGTTAAGTGAGTGGAGGAGGACGGTGGCTGACTGTTTGTCCCAGCAGACTGACTGGTTGTGTCACATGGACCTTACATAACTACAAGGCCTGCAGGATGACAACACTGCCTCTGTCTGTCACTGACTCCCTTTGGCTACAGCTGACAAAGTTCCTGAGTGTCTCTCTCCATGTCTCCCACCCGGGTGTCATTTCTCCCCATTCCCCTCTCTCTGATTTTCCCTCCTCACTTCTCTTCTCTCTCTATGTCTGTCTCACATTTCTTTGTCTCCTCTAACAGCGGTGTCTCGACTCTTGCCAACATTTCTCTGCAGCTGGTCTGAGACTGAGCTCATCTGTTCCTCTGATTTAGAGCTCTGTGTACTGTACTGTATGTGTGTGTACATATCATGTGCACTGCTGCGTATGTGGATGTGCTTATGTCTATGAGTAAAAGTAGGAAATATTTAAAATTTTATATCAACAGAGGAGACAAAACAAAAGTTTTAGAAGCAGAATATACAACTTAAAACAAAAGTAAATTAGATACAGATATTAAAGAGGAAAAAGTCCTGCTTTGCTTCTGGTTTCCTTGCTGTTCTTAAAGGAATACTTTGCTTTCTTGCTGAGAGTTAAATGAGAACATTGATATTTTCATATCTGAGCGTAAAGTTGAGAGCTGGAGTCACCAGATTAGCTTAGTTTAGCCCAAAGACTGGAAACAGAGTCCCAAAATACACCTCAAAAGCTCACTAATTAACACGCTGTATCGGTCTCGGTTTAATTCGTACACAAACAACAACAACATTTGGGTGCAGTGACTTCCCACGTAACTCCTTCTAAAACCACCACCACTGAGGCGGGTAGAGCGGGTCGTCTTTGAACCACAAGGTTGGTGGTTCGATCCCCGGCTTCTACCGTCCACATGTCAAAGTGTCCTTGAGCAAGACACTGAACCCAAAGTTGCTCCCCGGGTGCTTTACGGCAGCCTACTGCTCCTAAATGCTTAGGATGGGTTAAATGCTGAAGGTCAAATTGCATGTACCTGTATGTATATAATGATTGTAATTAAAAGTTTTTAGGTTAAATCGTCATTGTTACATTTCGGTTGGTGTTTAAATTAAACAAATAAGATATTAATTGTTTATTAGTGAGCTTTAGAGGTGCTAGTAGGATGATTTTGAACTTTGGACAGAAACAGGCTAGCTGTTTCCTCTTCTTTCCAGTCTTACGCTAAGCTAAGCTAAGCTACCTCTGTACTTAAAACACAGACAAAATATTCTTTTAAACACCCCGTTATTCTGACAAATGAGAGTTAGTGTTCTTACTTTGTTTGTTGTTGCGTTTGACTCCTGGAAGGAAGCCTCTCTCAGCTTTTGCTCTTCGACAAGGATGTCCCTCAGGTGTTCATTCACCTGGGGAGTCAGAGAGACAGGCAGACAGAGATCAAGGTCAAATTTCAGACAAGCATTTTGTGCACACCGACTGAATGGTGAGTCTGTGGTCGAGGAGGGGAAACTTGAACATGAGAACAAGAGGGTCCACACATCAAAGAAACAAACATCTTTCACCACCACCTCGGCCCATTAACCGCTGATGCTAAATGTCACTGTAACCTGATATACAGCACGCAGCCGACTTCCGACTCAAGCACAATGTAGAAAGAACTTCAAAGATTACTCTAATGGTAGATTTTTATTCCTTTAAAAAATCCCCCCTTTTTATGATTATTGCTGTTCTGTCTTCGGAGGTTCTGTACAAACAGTGATGTTGTCATTTTGGCTTGAGGATGCATAAGGTTGCCAATCAGCCAATCCCAACCATGACGTGCTGCGTCCTAATGCTACACAGACAGACAATCCCCCATGTGTTTAATTTAATGTGTGTGTCTGTAAATGAATCCTGCATGAGTATCTCCTGGTCTTCGGACTGGAAAAGACAGCAGCGAGCTTCTTCAGCAAGGAATGTCAGCTATCAATGTACATTTAATTGATTAATTCACACCATACTGGGGCTTATTTCATCATTTTAAAGAAAGTAGACTTAGGGCAACATCATATTTTGAGACAACTGTGTCAAAATCCCCTTAAAATCTCCTGCAAGATCAGTGAAAGCAACTTGAAGTGACTAAATAGTCTGTAAGATGATGAAATAAACTAAAGATTAAATCACAGAGACTTAACTACTGCCCTCTTAAAGCTTACAGACACTCCAAGTCTGACTTTACCCTCCCAATCCTGCCTTAGCAGACCAGAGGAGTTAGCTTTAGTTATCTCTCTGGCATGATGACATGTGGTTGGTGCCAGTTCTTCATCTAGTTCTCTGGCAAACATATGAGATTTTGAACCAGCGGTGGAGGAATAGAGAGCGCTGACACACTTTCCAGCCTCTCGTGTCTTCTATAGCCGTAGTAAAACAAAGAACTGAGTGTCACATTGTAAAAGGCTCAACCATGTGTACAGTTGTTATCCTCTGAAATGAGAAAACACCTGAGCGTGCTCCTGTGTGTGCGTGTGTGTGTGTACCTTGTTGATCCAGGTGGCGATGGCATCCTCGGTGTCATAAGGCAGCTCCTGGATGTGTGAGGGTTCAGCGGAGGAGTACCTGTTGATGCAGGACATCACCCTCTCCACACTCACCATCTCCACAGTGTACGCCATCATCAGAGTATCTATGAGCGCCAGATGGGAACTCTGTGGAAACATAAGAGCGATGCAGGGATTTACTTTTTATTTTCCCATTTCTTTCCAAAAGCATCAAACTGACAATCAAAGGCCTGACTTTATATGTCCATGTTGTGCTTCTCTGTGCTTCTGTGCATCACATTGACTCTTCTTTTAAGGACAAAGTTGCCAAAAACTGTTGGAACAGAAGTTTTCATTCAACAAAAGATCAAACGTTTTGTTCTCTTGAAAGAGAAAAGATGTGGAAGTCTTAACCGTTTGGATACAACTCCAAAAGGCATCTGAAGCCGCATCTACAGGACAGCAATCAGGATTTGACAACATTAATTTAATAAATGTCACACATCACCTCTGTCTAAAAGGCTTTTCAACAGTCTGACACGTATCCTCCTGTACAGTACCTCACTTTCAGCGTGTCAAACCTGACAAATGCCTTGAAATTGTGTAAGGAACCTACTCACCGAGGCAAAGGACAGTACAAGCGGTGTCCCCCTGTGCATGCAGACACTTTCAAATGTCTTTCAAATGCAGTGACGTGATGCTGACATGTGCTGCAGCATTACTAGGGCTGCCCCCTCATAGTCGATTAGGCGACTTACTGGTTGTTTTGGTCTTGATCGACTAAGATTTGATTTTTTTATGCTTTTTCATGCTGAATTAATTATTTCCAAGAAACTTTAGAGCACATCTCTGTTAAACACAAGATTTAAAGTGGTGCTTTAGTGTGATTCCTTGTGTAGAAACTCAGTTTTACAGATCTGTCGATTAAATCAACTAATCGTTTAGTCAGGCAAAATGGTATGAGTGTTAGTCGACGAAGAATTTCTTTGGTCGAGGACAGCCATAAGCATTACACATTACAAGTAGGTTTTCTAAAAGAAAAATACTGAGAAACTAATAATGAGGAAGTCATTTCGTGTGAAAACAAATTCCTGGTGCACTGGTGGAAAAAGATGAAGGATGACAGTTGGGAAATATGACTTCATATGCCGGGCTGCGACACAAATTATTAGATTTTGCCATACCGTGATATTTTGGGGGGCATATTATGCGTTTTTTGAATTGTGTTTCAATTGACAGTAGAGAGATGACAGAAGATGAGGGGAACAATATGCAACAGAGGTGTCCAACTACACTCAAACTGGGGTCATTGCAGTTCAGGGTCTGCATCTTAAACCCCTAGACCAATGGTTCCTTTTCATGTCAAGGACCCCTAAACTGACACAAATTAGACCCCCATTTGATACAATTTTTTCCCTGGGTTCCTCATCTGATAGGATTTTTGCTTTTAGATGTTTTATTACAGAAAGTGTATAAAACCCATGACCAAAATAGTCATACATTCTGTCATTGTGTTACTTACGGATGGCATTATAGTGAGAATAAAGTATTCCCCTTTTTGCAGGGGACCCCCTGGAACCCGCCCCAAGGACCCCTGGGAGTCCCCGGACCCCACTTTGAAAACCACTGCCCTAAACCACCAGCATCAGTAACAAAGAAACAAATTCTCAATTGATTTTCTTTAGAGTCACACTGGCTTTGCTTCCTTTGTGAGGATTTGTGTTTGTTAACTTCAGCCGGAGCTCAATAAAGCCACTGTGCACTATGTAAGCAAGGATCTTGCATGTGCCACACACACTTTTGTTTGCTCAGTGTGTAGTATGTAGCAGGCCAAGTTCACTGTAGCTACTCACAGTAGTAAAACACGCTTCAAACCTACTACTGTATGTCTTGTGATGTCAACTGAGGCAGCTTTGTGGACACCAGGAAGTTGCTGAGATGTCCGCTGATTAATCCTTAGAAAATCTGATCCATCCCTCTGAAACACACTTTTAAACATCTGTACATGTAGAACTACTTTTATAGTGCACACATTACCTAATGTGCTTTTACCAGCCATCAACACCTACAGCACACAAAGCTTGACATTCTCCTGGCCTTTCTAATCCCATTCCAGGCCGGTCAGACCAACAGACCTCCTCTTCCCTTTCCTGCCACACCACCAGGTCAACTCAAAAACATTTGCGCTCTGTGTGTACGTCTGCGTGCAACCTAACTGAACAAACACCTATAAAGTCAGGTGCTCCGTGATGCAGGTGACTCACACCAACAGACACAAACAAGCAGTGAGACCTCGTCCCACCGCGGCCCCGTACAGGCTTCCATTCATAACCACGGACGTCTTGTAACAGCCAGTGTGACCGAGTGTTTCCCTAAGAAACCAACTACTGATCCAGCGGCGCTACGACTCTGGACTGCTGCTGGTGCTCAACGACTGCCAGTCTAAACAGACAGCGTGTACCGGAGACATACGACGGTTAGAAACAAACTCCTCATGGAAATAAGTGCTGAAATACTTGAATAAACTGGACTTACGTGTCACCTGTCCTTTACTGAACAGTTGTTTGTAGACACTGATGCAATGCTGACCTGTATAATGGTGCATGCAGGTGGACAAACAGTATGTTATATTGAATGCCACAGCTGTAGTGTATTAAATGGGTAAACAGGATCGGAGCCTGATATTGAACTGTCTATGAAACAGTCTGCAGACGCTGTTTTGAATTCCTGCATCTGCAGGATATTGCCAGATATTTTACATTCTCCTCCAGATGTACAGTAGCCGGTCTGACTGACAGAGAGACAGACAGACAAAGAGGGAGAGGGAGAGACAGACAGAAAGACAGAGAGGGAGAGACAGGCCGAGCAGCTTAGACTGGAGCTGGAGATCCTGAACACATGATTTTCATGAAAACCCACTGAGCTTTTTCTGTGATTGAAGCTTTTCTGAACTCATTTGCATAAAACCCCCCTAAATCTTTAATGCTGTTAAGAAGCTTGTGAAGGTGTGAGTGTGTGTGTGTGTGTGTGTGTGTGTGTGTGTGTGTGTGTGTGTGTGTGTGTGTGTGTGTGTGTGTGTGTGTGTTAGGCGAAGAAGCAACATGAATTTTAAATGATAATGGCAAGTAATTTTGTTAATTTATGTTTCATTAGGGTTTTTGTAAATTAACATCTGCATTATAACACAAAACATGAATCGCAATTTTTTTTACCTACTGTATATAGTGGAGTGTAAAAGTTTGACTATCATCTGGCAAAAGTGTTTTCTAAGGGACTGTATGAAAATTATTAGAGGGCGGTCAAAAAGGGGAGGATTATGTATTTTTTCTTTTTGCTAAGGGAAGGGTAGAGTATGTTTTTGGGAGAGCAGGAGAGAGTATTTTAGAGTACTAGTATAATAATATTACTGTATAATAGTTACTATTGTGTAACTTGTCGTTTTCACATTTTTATTTGAGCACAGATTAAACAAACAACATAAAGCGTCTTAATTAATGAGCTTTAAGGCCGCTACACACTGTTGTTTTTTGTGCGATTAATTTGCATGTCAATATATTTTTCAGAACCATTGTCTTTGTCATGAGTACTTTCACACAGAACGCAAATATATAGCGGTGCAAAAGCAACGTCATTTTATTTTTATTTTTTTCGGAACGAGATTGATTTTCTGAGCTTTCACACTATGAATAAAAGCATCAACCAATCACGTTGAGCGTAACGGGTTGAGTTCGGTTGAGTTGCGAAACAACAACACAGAGGCTCTGTAGTCCGAACCATGATGGCAAACTTTCAACCTTGACTGAAGCAGTGTGAACCAGACACACCCCTTCCGTTCTTACCTTTCACAATAAAAGCCCTAGGCATATAATATTAACAGGCAATTATTTTGCATTTTCGTGTCATGTATTCATCACACACTAGGTGTGTAAAGGCCTTTAACGGTGCTGGTAGGTAGATTTTTAAACTTCGGATAGTGCCAGGCTAGCTGTTTTCCCCGCTATTTAAATTTTTTTGCTAAACTAAGCTAGCTCCATAATTAAAACAGAGACATGAGTGGCATCAATCTCCTAATCTAACTGTGTGTGCATTTCCCCAAAATGTGAGACTATTCCTTCAATGACATTTTTTAAAAATGGCACATGACGTTCAACACTTCTCCAGACCCAAATCATTTTCATACAGTCCCTAAGTGAAAATAAATTTGTTATTGCTACCATTATTAGTCTTGACAAAGGTCAGAGGACTGAAACTTGGATGCTACATCTTTTTTTTTTAACAGGTTATTGTTCTTCACTGTGTTGTATAGGTTTGCCTGTGTCGCTGATTTCTCCCTGTTTCTAATAGGACATTGTATTCAGATCCAACATGCATGTGTGTATGTACAGCATATATGTGTGTATGTGTGTGTATGTACATACAGTACGTGAGTGTGCACGAGAGACAGACAGACAGTTTATATGGAGTCACTGCTGACATATCTACAGACTGCTCTCATATCCAAAGACAAAAAATCACTACTGTTGACACTACCGGACGGATTTAAAAGCCATGTGCTGTCTCCTATCCCTTCACAAAGACCTTTGGGGTGTGTGTGTGTGTGTGTGTGTGTGTGTGTGTATGTGTGTGTGTGTGTGTGTGAGCACAGAAGCAAGTCTAAACCCCTCATGGTGACAGACACTCCTTATAAGGCTGTGGAAATGGCAGATGCTGGTCATAAAGAGCTGTAAAGAGCTGCAGTGCTCACATGCACGCTCTCTAACCGGTGCATCAGTATTCATCACTACTGTTGTATGGCTGCATGAGAGTGTGTGTGTGTGTGTGTGTGTGTGTGTGTGTGCCCTTGATCAAAGGCATCTATAGGAAAGCACAGTACAGCTGAGCAAACAGATAATGAAAGTAACCTCTTCCTCCACAAACATCACAAGTGTCCATTCAGCGCAGGTACACACTGAGAAATGACCTACGATCTGAGCAGCACTAGTGTTTTTATTGTACAACTTTACACCTACATGTCTGGCTCTGTTGAGATGTTGAGATTAACTGTTTGTCCCCTAAAAGTAATGACCGCTATCGCTATCTTTCTCACACACACACGTCCATAAAATCCTCCCAATCTCTCAGCGCTGTTCGGCAGGAGGCTTTTAGTCAGATGGTACACACCCCTCTGCAGGAAAATTCAATTACCGCTACGGCTCCCTCGTCTCCGTCACTTTCTTCGTCTTAGTGTTTTAACACTTGGAGGGCATGCGTGTGTGAGACAGAGAAAAAAGTGAGAAAGTAAAGCTAGACAAGGACACACAGGTCTTGTGTACACTGCAGGAGGTCTGACAGCTCTTTGGAGGCGTGTGTGTGTGCATGTGTGTGTATTGTGGGAGGGGGGGGGCTCTCATTTGTGCACCAGACATGCTTCGACTCACTGTGAGACCCCACCCTCCACAGTGCTGCAGTAGTGTACATCACGTCTTCCTCCTCTCCACTCCCTGCACTCCATGTACTCCGCTCTTCGTCTCCCTTTTCGTCCCCTCCTCTCCTCTCTTTCCAGATGGTCATATTAGCAGTGGGCCTTTTCCACTCGTTCTCTGGCACACACATGTCATCCCGCCCGCCAAAAAGGCAATACCTTCCCTCTCCTCCTATCTTTCCTTCCCGCCTTTCCCCATCTCCCGCTTTTCCAATCATCCTCCGGTAGACTTCCACATCCACCCTTTCCTCCGTTCTCTTGCTCTACTTTCCTGCTTCCTCCTGGATCACAGCCAAATGGCAGCCCCCCCCTAAACTCCATCTTCCTCCCCGTTCCCTCCTTCTCTCTATATATCCATTCGCCCTCTGACAGACTGTTTCGCTCCTCCTCCTCCTCCTCCTCCTCCTCCTCCTTGACACGAGTTATTCTTCTTTTGCACAGTATTTGGAAAACCATGAGGTCATCATTTTCACCGCAGATATACCATAACCCAAAAATGAAAAGCCTCGACTTGAGCGTGACTGAAATGATCCTGCTGACTCCACAAATAACACACACAGAGCCAGCTCTTGTGCAGCAGAACCAATCTAATGAATTCAGAAGGGCACAGAGCTACAATGAGGATGGACAGGTTAATGTGTGTTACACAAATGAAGGTCAATAGTCGTAGAGAGACGATGGGCTGCGGGCTCCATTTGTCTACTTAACACTGACACTAAATCACACAGAACCACAGAGACACAGAGAGAGAGCCATATGCACTTTTATAGGTGAGAAAGAACATGGGATCATTAAGTGCTGCACTCATCATTCCCACCTTCATGACATCCTCAGTCAATGAGTGATATAGTGAGAACAATCAACCATAAAAACGCCCTTGACTAGTGACTTTGAATTATCCTCTGGAGCACAAGCAACGGGCAAATGTAACACTCGGTACAGCCTGAGAGAGAGAGAAACATGTGAAATATGATAAAGCTGCAGTTAAATATTCAGGAGATAACAACATCCCGGTCTCATTTAATCCACAGAGATAAGAGTTCGGATGAGACAGAGGTAGGAAAGGATAAAAAAAAGAGACCATGACAGATGTGGCAAACAGAGAGTTGAGGAAAGACACAGTAAGACAGACAGGGAGACAGAGAGCACGAGAGGGAGGGAGGGAGGGAGGAGAGAGGGTGCACTGCAATGCAGACACCTTTTGGCGTCAGCAGAAGTGCCCCTGACGGTCTCCAGCCATGCGTGTGCTAACAGTGTGTCTGGATCGGCTGCCACAGACTCTCCCTTCTTAGACTAAAACACCGTAAATGAACTCTTCTGGGGCCCAGAATCGAATCCATCCTACTCACAGTCCATTAAAAGGTAGCGGTATTATGTTTAACGATGAGCTAATCAATCGATCAGTCAGCCATCGGGAAATTATGGACAGTTATGATAATTGCTTGAGTCTAGAGCTGCATTAATGGATTAGTTGTCAACTATTAAATGAATCAGTTTGAGTAATGTTTTAAGAAAAAAAGTCAAAATCTCTGATTTAAGCTTCTTAAATGTGAATATTTTCTGGTTTCTCTACTCCTCTATGACAGGAAACTGAATATCTTTGAGTTGTGGACAAAACTAGACATTTGAGGACGTCATCTCGGGCTTTGGGAAACACTGATTGACATTTTTTCCCCAATTTTCTGACATTTCATACAAACAAGTAATCGATTAATCAAGAAAATAATCAAGATATTAATCGACAATGAAAATAATCATTAGTTGCAGCCCTACTTGAGTCATTTCTCGAGCGTAAATTCCCCAAATTAGCTCGTTCTAGCCTCTCAGATGGGAGGATTTTCTGCTTGTCTCTGTTTAATATTATTATAAATTGAATATCTTTGAGTTTTGGACTGTTGAGCAATTGCAATGAGCAATATTAATACATTTATTTGGCATCTATTTTCTGATATTCAAATATATCTAGACTAAACTATAATCCCCAACACAAAAAAATAATGAATTTTCATATTAAGATCAATCAATAATGAGAATAATTGCAGCCTTATTATGTCCTTCCCTCCAGTGCTGCATACAGTACTGACAGCATACTACTAGAATACCTCTAAGGCATCATGTTCGCCCGGAGCTGTCTAATGACACACAGAGACCCAACAGTGAGTAATGGGTTGCTATAGGAAACCCGTCATTAGCGGTTGTTTTTCTCTCAACGGGACAGATCTTGGGAGGACGGACTCTAACAGTCGGACACATGGAGCCGTCCACGCAAACACACTATCATATAACTCACTGAGACACGGCAAAGCACACAGCTACACCCACTGTTATTTATCAAGCATCTGCTGCTTCCAGCTTCTCAAATGTGTCCATCTGCTGCTTTTATATTGTTGTAAACGTTGTATGTTCGGGTTATTAGTCGACTAATCGGTCGTTTTGGTCTTAGTCGACTGAGATTTCTTTAGTTGATTAGTCATTTTTTATGCTGAATGACTTATTTCCAAGAAACCTATGAGCACATCTTTGGTAAACACAATTTAAAGTGGTGCTTTTATGTGATTATTATCATTTAAATCACCTAATCGATTATCCGACAGACCTAGTTGTAGCCCTGGTTTATATGCTTATGCGCTTACATGTGTGTGAGCATATGTACGAATTTGCAGTTGAACAGATTGAGATCTAAATCCAGTGATCCCATTTCACACATCGTATCACCATGGTTACTGAATGAATTTTGAAGTGTGAGTATGTCCATTTATGTGCAGTACAGGAAAAAAAACATGCAAAAACCTAAATTAGATTAATCAGCAGGACGTTTTCAATCATCCCCACTCACCATGTGTATAGGCGTGCTGGTCAGGTCTCTCTCAGTGACCAGTCGGTCCTGGTCGGTGACGTACAGGCCTTTCTGAGCCAGGGCCTGGATGACGGCGTTGTGTCCCAGTAAAGGTTTGACAGCATCGCTGCGGAGGATCAGGCTTCCCGCCCGGCAGTAGAGCTCAGCGGACTGGAGCAGGCAGGCTACCGGAGGCTTCAGGTGCTCCTGGTTGTACTGGTCCCTGTATAGAGGCTCCACCAGTTCCTCTGGTACCGCATCTGAGCAGAGAGGGAGACACAGAATATGTGGGTTAGAGCTGATATTGATCAATGCATCTCCAGAGAAGCAAACACTGCATGCATGCAGGCAATAAAAAAACGCTATTATTCTTTCTTTTACTGCCTTTGTTGTTGTTGCTATGGCGCCCCTCCTGTACATTGTAGCTCAGAGCCTCGCCTCCGTGGCCACAACCAGCTCAAAGCTTGTTGCACACATACAATCACACACAGAAAAGATGGGTGTCCACCACAAAACCTCCTGAACATCATCACTGAAAAGTCTATAACGTGAGAAGGAAGTGAGTTCAGTTAGAGGTGAAGCAAGCAGAGAGAGCGTTTTCACCATCACAATAAGAAGCACGCCAACGTCATGTGTGTATTTGTTGGTGCTTATCTCACTGGAGATCCACACAGGACACCTTGTGAGCACAAAGCCACAGTGTGTGTGTGTGTTGGTGTCAAGTATGTGTGTAGATGGGAGTGTATGTTACAAAGCATGGAGTACCCTCTAATCCTGTTACCTCATTCAGTAAATCTGATTTGAAGAAAATAGCTGAACACACACACACACAGCTACACTTCCAGGACATACTTTGTTGTTGTTAACCACATGTTGTGACTCAAAGCTATACTATACTAGTCATCAATCTGTCATTGGATTACATATACACTCTATCTATGCACCTCTATCCGGTGTGTGTCACTTTAGTCAGACTAGACTCCTGTATAGGAATGTGTGCATGTGCGCTCCAGTATGAGTGTGTATTCCTGGCGTGTGGGGTCATTTCCTCTCTGCCTGCGTCTGAATCACACTGAAGGAAACAAAGGACAGTAAAGGAATCTGTCTTAAAGGTGCAGCTTTCTGCTCTTTAATCCTCAGAAATAACAACAACACTGTGGAGGCAAAAGAGCTCAACAAAACAACACAATAAACTGAAATATTTAAAGCATAAAATCCATTAAGCTTGTGATCAAACCTCTGCAGTTTTCCAGTGGCTGTGGTTGGTGCAGCCCTCCCAGCACCGGGTGATGAAAAGAGATATTTAAAGCTACAGGCCGACGTTTAAACCACATCAACATCTACTTTATAACAAGCCCTCCTGTGTCTAGTGAGTCAAAACTACTAAACTACTAAATCAATCCTACTTTTCTCTGAATGGCTATAAAGATGATTAATAGATCTGTATTTAAAGAAGCCTCTGAGAATACAAATTTGGTAATTAAAGCAACATTTATGTGACGTAATTATGGCTCTTTTGATAGAAATGGTTAGTTACAGTACACTCTTTGAAGAGAAATCCCTATTCAGACGAGCTTTCTTTTCAGATAATGTCACGCTTTACGTGTTTAATCAGATGACCTTTAAGATTCCAGATTAATAAAATCTTTTTACAAAACAATAGAAGAACAGCAGGCTACAATAGAACAGAGAGCAAGTTTTTCTAGAGTTCATGAAAATCTGCCTCGTCAAGTGAAAACCCTCTCCTTTGTGTTGGCCATCAAAGAGGAAACAGACAGGAAGTAGCTGCCACAGGAAGTCCAGGCACGGAGAAGACTGCTCCCCTGGAGACCCCCGGGATCACAGCTCAGCATACACAACGTCACGGTCAGCACTGTTTATCTCTGCTGGCTAACTGCGCTCTGTTAAAAACTCAGTTAGTGATCTGGGCTGCCAACTGGTAATGATTTCTAAAGTTTAAAGTATTAGTGTATTAGCTTTGGCTTATATTGTTGTTAGTACGTTGTGTTAGCACACATGTGTGTATGTATAAAACAAAGTTGTGACTTATATCTCTTTGAAATGGCTGGTTGACCTATTCAAGACAATATGAGGTGATGTGGAAATGGTGGTAAAAATGGTCAGGATAGTTCATTTACACGCAAATTCGCTCTTCTCAAGATGTATAGATAAGGATTATTGTGAATTGGGTCAATTTAAAAAGTGGGTCCCCAGAAAAGAAGTTTTGGAAGCACTGGACAAGATAATAATAAAAAATATATACTTCAAACCAACAGATTATTTGGCTACTTGGGTGAAATATCTGGCTCTTTAGCTGCTAAATGCTCCACTAGGTTCACCAGCTAGCTGTGAACCATGTCTAGCTGTCATTTGTTACTGGGCAGGTAGCGTACAGTTGATTTTTACTGCTGAAAACTGCTGCGACTAAAAACAACTCTATGAGAGTGGTGCGAGTGAACCAACCCTTTCTATCGGTCATGTCTAGACGGTATCCCGCAAATTGAGAAAACTTGCAAAAACCCTCGCGAGACTCGCTGCCCGACGGCCTATCCTGACCTTAACTATTCAAGGTCAATGCCTAACTATAACCATCTCGCAAGAGTTTCGCAATTTACGTGTTACTTTCTAAACACGACCCTTTCTACCATCTGAGCTACAGGATGGCTGCCAACGTAGGTTACAAATGATCTCTCATAACATTTTGCTGCATGATGGCTGGTGGCAAATGTATTCATGTACTGGGTATCCAATATTTATTTTCCTATACACATACGTGCTATGTACTGTAAGCATGAGCTAGCGTCTCATTTCAAAGTAATGTAACATGTGAAACACGGAGCACAAACTCATGAACATCACTGCACAGCTGTCAACAGATCAAAGCCTGAAAGAGCCTTCAGTTCAGGGAAGGAGTATGCATGTTTTCATTCAAGCCATTCACTACACCATCTGATTTCACTGATCAGTTCCTGAATCGCTTTAGAAGCAAAGCAGTATTCATTCCAGCATGGCTGCAGAGAATACTTTTTTTTAATGCCCTATGTGGTCATTTTTTTCGTTGTTTTAAGTGACGGAGTTGAAGAAGAACGGCCTCTTCTGAATGAGCTGAATAAAGGTTAGTGTTGGCGACCTGTGGTTTACATCTCTGCTGTGACCTGAGTGAGTCCAGCCAGAATCACTGCGGTATCTGTGCTGCAGCTGAGAATGCGATGTCACCCTTTGGTGTAAACTCACCATTCAGATTTGATTAGATATTCAAATTATAACCGCATATTGATGTTGAGTGCAGTTACACTGAACCAACACTGAGGTAAACAAATGCCAGACAGTGAGTGACCAGTAACCACCAGCTACATTAGTCCCAAGAGACCAAAAAAATCAATGCTGTTCATGCATCGATTCTTAAAGCTCTCCTCCACTCACACACACACGTGCTACTTCACTTAGACATTTGGATCTTCAACATGCAGAATGATGCATGTGCAGAGTTTAAAAACTAGAAAAGTGTTTTCACACTCACACTGAGAATGTGCTTTTCAGTAAAAGCAGGAGGCATCTTGTGTCCCGCAGGAAAAACTTTTGATTTTATTCTGGATTTTTCAATACGAGAGAGGGAGTAGATGTAATTCTAACAATGTTTAACACGTTAATTGAACTTTTTATGTGAAAAATTATATGATTTATATGACAAATAATGAATATAAGAGTAGTTTTAAATGTCTTAAAACATATCTGGTGGAGATCTTTAACAAAACTTGAAGGCTAGCACTTTGCACACTGTTGTTAAAATCTGAGACGACCTTTGTTGCTCATCTGAGGCCAACATGGAGACACATCAGGACAAAAGTGTGGAGACAGTAAAGCTGTGCTCTGACATTCATTACACGCCCACTCACGAACCTCCATATGCACTAATGCGTTTGCCTCATTACTATCAGACCATCTTAAAAGCCATTTGCTTTCTTTTGATTTTTTCTTTGGGGGTTGTGCACATAATTGTGCTTTTCTTGTCTCTTCCCCTTCGTCTTCTTACTGTCAATCACTTCCTTGCTTTCTGCTGCACACTATGCATACTGTACGTGGTCAGCACAACGGTGCTTATGCAAATCCATCTCCTTGAAGTTTCAGCACAAACTTTCAGCTGAGGAGAGAGTTGTTACATCCGAGCACCACCAGATTCAAACCATCCATCCAAACTAGGCCAAACAAAGCTCTGAGGAGGACTGGTTACATGAAGTGGGCCACAGTGCTCGGCGGCGCTGGGAGTTGAAACTGTGTCACCACAAGGGATGGGAATAAAAACAAGGCGGCAGCAGTGTGCTAACAGCCGCCGGGCTTCATTCTGAACTGTCCTTTACCTTGTGTGTGTCTCTCCAACATAAAGGGTAGAATAAGTGAGTCATGTGCAGCTCTATTTGGCGCTCGCCGTTGGATCGATGTGTGTGATTCAGACGTCTGTCTCTCTCTAGGTTTGTCTGTCTGTGTGAGTACTGTACATGGAGGAGCAGCCGCTAAAAGCATTCATTAGGAGCTGGAGTAAACGTCTGGGTTTGAATTACTCCGTCTTTATGAGGGGAGGCCGCCAGACCACACTGAGGACGGAGCTTGGATACATGTAGTCACGGATGAGGAATAATTACTGACACACATATCCATATGGAAACATCACCAGTGTTGCTGTGAAGAAAAGCAAAACATAACTGTCTGTTGTGTGCTTCGAAAGGAAAAACTTTAGTAGAGATGAAACAATTAGTCAATTAATCAATTACATGATCAAACAGAATCTTAACTGGCA
>CAKAOH010000327.1:0-12220 GCA_916701665.1 Sebastiscus tertius | reverse complement strand
GTGCCGGTGTGCTTCTGCCTTTTCCCATCCTAAGAGAGACAAGTAAAGACAAATGTTCAAGGTTGAATCTGATATTAGTATAGGATTATAGAATAAAGGTATACAGTATATAAATATACAGAAGTACTTACCTTGGAGGTTTGTTCTTTTTGACTGTCCACAGAGTCGCAAAGCTTCACAATCTGCAGGAGAGTTAACATTTATTCAGGCTACACATGAGCAGATGTGGACACTCACTCCTGCTGTCACAACTTTCTGAAATAAACTCAACGACTACAACTTCACATTCTGTGAATGAAACTCACAGTAAAAAGGGAAGATAGTAGCGGTTTTTAAACCATTAAAGGGGAAACTTGAACTTAAAATCACTGAAATCATGTAATGTGACACAGGGAATCTACAGTATATAAGTGTTTCCACACACCAGAAGTACATTTTAGGAAAGTATATTGCTGTTGCAAAAGCATGTTTTCTGTCCTCTCCTGGTGCTGCAGGTACCGGTCACCTCAGGTACACAGCAGGGCTACACACACGCTATGTAATAAAAATACAAACCTTTTTCACTCCTGTGGACACGGCAGCTTCCTGCAGAGCGGACCTAGTGAGCCACTGTGCATTTTCAGTCTGTGTTTGTGCGTCAGGGTCCTTCAAACACACACTGTGAACCACGTATGTCTGGTGGATGTGGGAGAAGATGTGAACCACCTGCAAACAGCCAATCAGTGATCCATCAAAGGGTCGTTACACAGCTGCAGAAAGAGTTTATTTGCATATAAAAGAGTGTATGACAGATAGGTGATAGACATCAAGCTTACCTCTCCCACATACTGGAAGAGACTTTCTGTCAGACGGGTTCCCAGTATCTCACTGATCTGAGCACACAGTGCCCTCTTCTGTTTCACCTCAGAGCTCTTCTCCTCCTGGAGAAGACTCGGAAACTCCCACAAGCCTGCCAGCAAACCTGGTAAAGGTGGGGCTAATTTTAATTACTTTATATACTGATGGGTAGCTTGTGAATTTACCTCTACATAAAATAAAATAAATATAATAAATAAAGTATTATTTGAACCTGTAATGTATCACAATTTATTTTGGATTATATTTTGTATTACTATTCAGAATCTGCAAAGAAACTAGAGACTAAAGTTATCAAATAAGTGAAGTGGAGTAAAAAGTACAATATTTGCCTTTAAACTGTAGAGGAGTAGAAGTATAAAGTAGCAGAAAATGGAAATACTCAAGCAAAGTATAAGTACGTCAAAATTGTATTGAAGTAAAGTCCTTGAGTGTTCTTTTCCATCACTGAATGTCTGTATTTAGTATTTCTTTAAAGTTTGTCTGACTTAGAGTAAAACTACAATGAAGAAATCTGCCAAAATAAACACTGATGGAAATTAAGTAAAATCTGCAGAATGAAGTCGCTACTCACATCCACCATTCTCTCAGCGATTCAAATAGGGAAGTGAAAACAAAAGAGCAATTCAATCTGATTATCAGACTGGAGACAACTTCATTTTGCAGACAAATCTCGACCACCACAAACAGATCCCCCCCACCAGTGGTACACACTGCGGACACTGACCTTTGTTTGGCCTCTGTGTGAGCAGGTACTCGTCCTCGCCGTCCTCTCCAGGTCGGATCACCACACAGGTCAGAGTTCGCTCCACGCGAGGCGGCTTCTTTGCCGGCTTTCTTGGGAAGTTCTGAACACCCAATTTATCGTCCCAGGGCTCCGAGGGACACAACAGACATGTCCCGCTGTTCACTGAGAGAGAAGAGGAAGTACTTTAATATAATATCACAAGGTCTGATAGAGAGACAAGGACTCAGGACACTTACCACAGTCTTCTATATCAGGCAGGGTGGACAACTTCCTGTCCAACTTCACCAAGAGCTTCCTGGAGTTTTTCTCTTGTGTGACATGAACCTGCACATTCAATGGACAAATCCCAACCTTTACACTGTGATCCACAGCCTTAATAATCTATATTAGAGCTTCTGCATTTACAATACAAAGCAAAATGCAAACCATAACCATGACTAACTCTAGTTTAGCACATTTTTACCTTGCGGAAAGAGCGGCAGTGAGACTGTACGGGACACTGGCTGCACAGTGGTCCTTTAGGGGTGCAGACTCGTGCTCCCAGCTCCATCATGGCTTGGTTAAAGTCCCCGGGTCTCTCAGGGTCCACCAGTGTGTTGGCTAGACTCCTGAAATAGAACAGCATATTTATTTTAGCAATTCATCACTCCTGAATGAACAAAGACTTAATTTGGAATTGTCTTTAAGTTGAAACTTCAAAACCACTTTATTACCATTTACAAAGACTGACTTAGCTATTGAATATGTATTTTTTTCCTGAGCTTTGATCACATAAAAAGCGGATATTCATTTTCAAAGTTCATATTTAGACATGGACTGAAATAGCTGAGAAGTCAGAGTAGTCTGTAGCGTTCAGAACAAACTCAACAATTAGGGGTTGAGAGTTGAAGTACTATGTGCCATTTGGATTTGACCCAAATCCAGTTTTGTGATCTATATTTTTAAGGCATATTCCTCAGTTTTTAGAACAGGATTTCATTGACACCTAAATATCTTCACCTGGAAAAATATTAAACAACAACTGTTGTCTGGACTCGTCTAAGACAACACACATGAATCATTCTGTGTGGACTAAAACAAAGTTGTCCTTGCCAGACAGACTTTGAACAGGGCACCACAGGTAACAGGTTGTTTATGAAAGCCAATGAAAACTGTATGCAGAGTCCTTAACTGACCAATAGAGAGGTACTGTATGTTTGAGTGTCGGGCAGAGATTGATGTTTATTGCATGCAGAGCTTACAAAGGCAGACACCAAAAGCAAGAAAAACAACATCACAGTAACATTCATAGATATTACATTTTTTTGCGATTGCTTACAAACTAAATGTGAATGCTTTGACAAAAGCATCAATCCTTAGCTTTTGTAACCATGCCTTAAACAAAGGCACCAAAAGTACAAACACATTTTCTGCTTTGCCCTTTGTTTACAATTCTGCAACACACTTCTTACAAAACATTACACCGTTTTTTTATATTAAGACACACGTACAAGAATGAAATCTCTTGCAATCATTGGGAAAACACTTTGATTCAAAATGCAAAACAGACCAATCAGTCTGAGCCTAAAAATAGACCTCAGGTAAGCTCACCTATTTTGTGAGAACTTTGAAAACATGGAGACAGAGAGAGGGAGATGGAGAGGAAGAGGAAGAGAGAGAAGAGGACAAGGACAAGAACAAACAAGGGGATCAGGGATGATATTGCAGGTGATGTGGCCAGAACTGAAGGACAGAAGGTGGGATCCATCCTAATTTCACTGTTACTACTATTTTTGTTTACCGTAAGTGAGTTTACAGTAACATATTGTACTGATTATTGTACTGTACTTCTACTTTTCTTTGTGTATGGCAAAAAATAAAGCTGTATATTTTTTTTCTGAAGCCTTTCTGTTTTTGTGTTCATTGAAATGTGAGTAGATAAATAAGATGTTTACTTCCAAGTGTTTTGTCTTATTTGTCTTGTGTGTAGCGAGTTTTGACACAGTGAGCCAAATTCTGAAACAAGTGTGTAAGCAATCGAAAAAGACTGTAAAGTAGGTGCTTGGATCAAAGTCAAAACTCCTTGAGGATGTTAGTTTGAAGTTGAATCTCACCAAAGTGCCTCTGTGACAGCAGGACTGGTGCTGTCAGCTCCGATGGCCCTCAGGCGACACAGCACCCGAATCACATTGCCATCCACGGCTCCAGTAACCTTGGCAACAGAGAATTTTTCAACCATCAGTGATAAACGAGGCAGTAAAGCTATCAAGAGTCTGCTCCGGACCACAGAAACACACCTGACCCAGCGCAATAGAGCCTACAGCTGCAGCGGTGTAGCGTCCCACTCCAGGTAGCTGTTTCAGCAGGCTGTCGACTGTACGAGGCAACTGCCCCTTAAGCTCTGACACCACCTATAACAGACCAGTAATACAATGAACAACCTGCACCACAATATTTCATTATTACACGCAATGTTAAGAGATAAGTAATTTCAGAAATCTTTGCACTGAGACACAAGTTTATAGTAAATGAAGAATACAGAACGCATCGGACTAAAATGCAGATGTATGGCAGAGAAATGTTTGATTTACAAAACACAACACAGACCTTTTGAGCTCCTTCATGCAGTCTTTTTCCTCGGGAGTAGTAGCCGAGACCCGCCCACATCTGGTTCACTTCCTACACATAAATTAAATCAATACATTTAGTTTGAAATCGATACAATTTTACCATTATCTTCAGGGACTGCTTTTCGTAATCACCTCCAGCGTAGCAGCTGCCAGATCCTGCACCGTGGGCCACCGCTGGAACACAAAGAGTTTAAATTACACATAATGCATGCAATATATTACATAATAATACATTTAATATATCACAAGGACTTAATAAACACCTCAAATATGCCTACCTTCATCCATTTGTTGTAATAGTCTATTACTGTGGCAACTTGAGTCTGTTGCAGCATGATTTCTGAAACCCACACTGGGAAAAAAAGAGAGAAAACCGTCTTATAAAGAGTGTCGGCCACTGTATAATATGTGTAATTTTGACTAGAAAACATCTTCTTACCTGCGTATGTCCTGATATCGAGGTCTGACTCTGTCACAGCCTGTAAAAGAAATGCAAGAGTTATAGAAGTCAGCACTGTTCATCTATTGTCTAACGCTAATCTAATCTACTTTCATAATGATACCTAAATAAAGTTCGTCTCTAACAGCTAAATATGTGTATTAAAAAAAGATGACATTTCTTGTCAAACCAGTGAAACCAGATGTTTGTCTTTACCAGAGTCCTCCATGGCAGCTCTCTCTTCTCCTTGTCGTACCAGTTGAGTAGCTGAGAGCGCAGCAGCATAACATCAGCAGGATCATGGAAAGTGTGGTACGCGGACGGTGAGGAGGCATTCGTGGTTTCCTCTGAAGACCAAAAACATCAGTCTCATTCAAACTAAACAGACTTTTTACAAGTCAAAAATTCTGATGTTAATGCATGCATGATCTATCAAACACCCTGGGATGGTTCAAATGTTATATGTTGAGGGAGAACAACAACAGAACAGGGGACACTAGTGAAGTAACAAGATACAGTTGGCAGATTTCTTATGTGTCATAACTTTACATTTCCTAGTTCACACAACTGCTTTATAAGGCTAAGATCCATTTTAAAAATTAACAATTTATTTCCTGTAAGTGTTAAATTTAACATCATAAATGGGCCCACAGGACTAATGTGGTCATTTTCTGAGGCTGTACACTTTACTACATAGTTGAATGAAAACCTTTCCAGGGCTGACCCTAACAATTATTTTTATCAATTAATCTAATGGTTATTTTTCCAATTAGTTGATTAATCTAAAAACTGATTCATTGATTATTCTAAAGATGTATTGTTATATAAATCGGGGAATAAAAAATAATCGTTAGAATAATTATTCTAAAGATTATTTATTTAACAATTAATTTAACCTAAAACATATTTAAAGTATTGTCTCATTAATATTTCAATATAATTTATTCAATCATGGTCTCTTAAAGACAAACAAATGTAAAAGGAAACAAAAAGTGTGCACTGCTGGGCATTATTCCCAGTCTTAACTGGTAATTTCCATTTTGCACTATAGGGCTACAACTAATGATTATTTTTATTATCAATTACTTTCTCGATTAATCGATTAGATGTTTGGCTAATAAAATGTCAGAAAATGGTGAAAAGAGAAGCTGGAATCAGATAATGAAACAATGAAACAATGAAAAGCTTAAGAAAAATAAATTGTCAACACTTGATGCCTTGATTTACATATTGGAAAAGGAGTGAGAAGAAGTATAAATTTATTTAATCCCACCCCTTCTCCATAAATAAATTATTGATTATTAACAAGCTTCCTTAGTGAGCCACACATATACTCTAATTAAATTTTCCTAAATTTGTCTAACTATAATTATTATTTATAATTATTCTAAGTATAATTATTTCCTTTTATTTCATACAGAAATATAAATTAATTACTGATATAATTATCCTTATCAAAATATAAATTTGTTATCAATCCAAAATTAAAGCAAGTTCAATTCAAGTAAATGAATATAGTGCAATCCACGTTTAGCAATCCAGCAACAAAAAAATGAAACGATGTAAAATTCAAGTCACTTTCATGCGGAATACCAAAACATTGAGCAACCTCAAGTTTAGCTTTCAAACAAAAATGTAGAAATATACATGGTTGTATTAAATGACTGGCTGTTGTATTGGATTGCATAAGCCTACAAGTGTTGCTTTTATTGTGAAAATATTGTGAAAAACATTGTGTTGCCTGATGTGGATAGACATCGACAAACAAATATTGTGCTGGTTCATATTCACCATCATATCAATATGGATGAGTTAATTACCCAAAGTGTCTGTGTTTTAACATGATAAGTTCAGTAACATCAGCATGTTACCTTCTTTCACAGCAGACTTTGGTCTCTTCCGGTTTGGTTTTGCTGTTTCTACCATCTCCAGTCCGGCTCTCTTTCCTTTAACCATCGCTGAACGTAACCTGCTCATTTTATACTACCACATGTGTAAATAAAAGCTTATTTAATTTCTCTTCGCACAACACTGGCAGCAGCCTTGTTTACTTTATTTTCTTTCCCGCCATGCTCAGGACGGATGTTCTGGCTAATCGCCCAATCAGCTGCGAGGAAACAGCGGAAGTGCGTGTTGCGTCATCTCCGGTGGGAGGGTCCAAATCAAAATGACGTAAAGGCAGTCTGTGTGCTTGTGCAATTATAATTTCATATTGATTATTATTGATTATCATTACCCCGTGTTAGATGAGGCAATTATTTTTATTTTTTATTTTATTTTGTATTTATGCTTTTTAGTGCATATTAATAATAACCAAAAAGTTAATTATCATGAAAGAAGTGAAAGGCAAACTAATAATATGGTGTAAAACTGTATTAAAACTGGGCATAGATAATAACAGAGTGATTTTTTTCTATAAAATAACGTAATGTTAAGTCCAAATTGAGCACCTTTTTTTAAAAAAATAATTACACTAATGAAAAAGGTACAAACAACAAATCTGAGAATTAAAAAAAAAATAACAGTAAATTTATTTGCATCATTACAATGATTTGTCCTTGTCAGCCTTCAGAGTTGTCCCCATCTCAAACTGGAAATCAAAGATTGACAAGACAAAAAACATTATATTAATATTAATATTTTCACATAGTACAGGCAACCTATAAAAATAGACAAACATGTTACCAGCGTTAAGATGAACAAATAATCATTACCTTCAGTTATGTTAACCTTGTTAGTTAGCAGGATTTCTGCTTGTGTTTCATCCATATGCATGTACAAAGTGTCAGCTTGGTGCTGTAGAAAGACGGGGATTGAAGATGTTAGTGTTGCCTTCTAGCAGCTTGACCTTTTCACTGATGCTATCATAGTATTTAATAAGTAAAGCTTACCATAAAGGCTGCAAACAGTGTGCTGCCGATGACTCTCTCCACATGTTCCTCAATAACCGAGTATGAGTGGACGAAGTGCTACGCAGACATGAAAGTATTAGTGTGTGTGCATGTGTATGTACAGTATGTGTGTGTCTGTAAGCAGATATGTACCTCCAAGGCCAGACTGGCTTGTATTTGGGCATCAGTGTGTTCCATGTTGCCCATAGCGTACAGAAGATGTTGGATCACTCCGAGAGAGAGAAGCTCACGAGAAACCTCTTGACTGTCTACAGCCAGCAACCTTCAACACATTCAACACCATAAAAATATATCCCTACTGTAAAATGACAACAGCTAAAACTATTACTATCATTGTATAAAAAGAGCATCACATTTTCGGACAATGTTTATTTTATGATAAAGCATTCATGACGTGTCTAGTTATACTGGACTAATATTACCAACCGTATAGTTTTAGCTGCAGCAGCTTGTTGCACAAACACAGGCAGAGATCCAGTCATCTTGATCATCTCAGACTCTGATGACACTGTATGAATCAAAAAAACATGTTATGGCACCTTGTTAATGTGTCAAATTAGGTAATATTATGTCAAAAAATTGACTAAATGCTATCACATTAATTGATGAGTTTGGGTAGGTGGAACATTGTTTAAGAAAAAGTGGAAATATAGCATAACTAAATCAAATTCACTTCCTGTCACCCTTTGTCAGACACCTCACTTTTCGGTCGCAGTAAACATGTGCTTAATGTTGTGAATTAAACAAAAACACTTGCTTAGGTTTAGGCAATAAAACCACTTAGTTAGGTTTAGGAAAAAAACAACATGGCTGGGCTTAAAATTACTACGTATTTACAGGGAAAATGCGACTTGACGTTGTGTACACTGGACACGAACGAACAGCTGATTGTAAAGTGATGTGAAACGAAGCACACAGGACACAAACAGCGGTCTCCTGGATGAAAGCCTTGTGTTTGTTGGACCATCGACCTACTGTGTGTGTCTCTTTCGCTCTTTAAACTACGTAACCACAACACTTTCCCTGATTATTTACTGTTGCCGCGGATGGTTGTTAATGGAAAGCCTGGTGCGTCTCATACCGAATGGTATCGAATGCCGACGGCCGTGACAAAGCGTCGGTATTTGACGCCCTTGGGATGAGAACAGGCTCTTTAAAAAACAACACACTTAAAGATCAAAGTGTCACCTCCGATATTCATGTGCTGCTGCACTTCTTCTTTAGTAGGCCTCAGCAGAGCCACAAGTCCATTGAGCAGCAGTGGCCTCACATCATAACTCCTCAGGTCTAAGATCAGATTTATAGCTGCCAGAAACATACACAGAGAGAGAAGAGTGTTAGACAAGATATTACAGCATAAAGAAGCCTGGTTGAAAGCATTCTATCATTTAACATAACAGCACGGTACGGCAACCTGAGTGCAAAGAGCAAAAAAAAGCTCTCCAAGATTGTTAGTATTGCAGGGAAGGTGATTGGCAAGTCACAGAAACAACTTTGCAATATATTTGACAGTGCTGTACACAGGAAGACTAAACATATAACTACAGATACCTCACATCCACTACACTCAAGAGTTTGAGCTGCTCCCATCTGGCCATCGATTTAGGGTCCCAAAGGTCAGCCAGAACATATACAGTATATAAGAAATCTTTTATTCCCTGTGTCATACAGGCATTGAACTCAGCAGGGAACACTTATTATTTTATAAGATGTGCTTTCTTTTATTATAACCTGCTGCTACCTGCCCATTGCACTATTGTTATGTGCATTGTATGTACCTTTGCTGTATTTGAAGAAGCCAAGCGATTTCCACTGAGGTGGACAATAAAGTCAATCTATCTATCTATATATCTATCTATTAAAAGGTGACAATTTATAAAAAGGATACAACATTTTCAGCCACAGTAGCTAGTGGATTCATTTGTCATTTCAAAGCAAGTATCAGCATACAAAACAAAAAAAAGTTTACTACCATGTGGCTTTAAACATGTTCTCAGCTTACCTCCATCCTGAACCTCCAGGTGAAGGGACCTGAGCATGTTCAGCAGAGGTTCTACTATGCTGTGATGGGCTGTTTTCATTTTGGACTGTGAGGGAGGATAGTGAGAGAACTGTTATATTTCTTCTCATATGTTAAATATATCACCAGAAGTCCACTGTGTGAAAGAGCAAGGATGACAGCACATGCATGCTGCGAGAACATGTGCACACTCATGCTTTACCTGCACAGTGTGCAAGGTGTGCAGGACCAGCTGCTGGGCCTTAGGGGAGGTACACGTCATGAGAGCAATCAGACTTTTGTAGATTTGCTTTTGATATTTGGGGTTTCCGTGGGAGAGGGACTCCAGGACGGCCCAGGACGCTGTCTCCTGGGTTTCATCTGTGTTTGACTTAGCCAGGCACTCTCCTACGGCTTTCACACCTACAAGAATGTAAAAAATAGAGAAGCTGATGTGGCTCTGACAGTGCTGCACAAATTATCCAAATGGTTAATGGAAAAATACTAATCTGAGTAGAGATAAACCTGAGAGAAAAAAAGGTATAAAACAGCACTAAAATACAGCTACTGTTGCACTGATCTTATGTGTCGTGTATGGAGAAGTTTGTATGTATTTCCAGGAAAACTCTTCAAAATTCTTTGTTTCTGTTTTGCAATAAAAAAAGAAGTGTAAAAACATGTTTTTTTTACCATGGCTTTCACAGATAATCTCTTTGTACTTGCGACCAGCGTTTGAGACGGTGAGCAGCAGACGGAGTGCTTCGGTCTTCTCCTCCTCTGTGCACTGAGAGTGGCTCAAGATGTCCAGGAGAGTGAGGACACCTCCGTCCTCCAGGAACTCCAGCAGGTACTGATCACTGAGGAAAGTGAGACAAGTGGGTCACACACACAAAAATGGCATAATGAGTCATAATTTACAGATTATGATGCAGCGTTTCATTTCACTCACTGGCTTGATGCAGAGAGGAAAATCCCTATTGCTTTGAGCTGCAGTCCCAAGTATGTATTAAACATGTATCTGAATATTCAGTTAAGGAGTCTCTGTTGGTTAAATATATTCCTACACCCTAAAGGACTGTAAACTTTTAATTCATTCATGTATAATTTGATTTCAGCCCAAATATAGTTAAATATGCATGCATCCCTGCAGTAAAGGACATGGGCAAACAGTAAAAATAAATAATTATTGATATTTGGTCTTGCATTCAACCAGCTTCTCATCCTCATAAATCCTGACACTTTGTCAAAAGGTAATATGTATAGGTTTAATTGCACATAAAGCTAACAGCATTGGTGCACAAAACATACTGTAATTTGTGTACAACTTAATTTGTACAAAATGTGTTGATAACAGTGGTGGAAGAAGTACTCAGATATTCTACTTAAGTAAAAGTAGCAATACCATAGTCTAGAAATACAAATAAAAGTCCTGTATTCAAAGGCCTATTTGAGTAAATGTACTTAGTTACTTTCCACTACTGGTCAATAATATTGAAAGGATTTACATATCTATGAAATTGAAGTTTAAAGGTCCCATATTGTAAAAAGTGAGATTTTCATGTCTTTTATATTATAAAGCAGGTTTAAGGTCTATATAAATACTGTGAAAGTATTGAAACACCTAATCCACAGAGAAATACACACAGCCCGTATTCAGAAACTGTGCGTTTGAAACAAGCTGTCAGTATTTCTGTCCATTTGTGATGTCACAAATATACAATATTTAGACCATTACAGTTTTAAACAAACATACTAAATATGTCCCAGTTTATTTCCTTTTGCAGTGTATGTGAATGATATCAGCTGACAGGAAGTATACATGGACCCAAGCTGTTGCCTAGAAACGTAATTCCATTGCCATTCCGTTGAAATGCGCTTAAACGGAGCATTTCAGATAGAGGGTGAATACAGGTATATTCAGACAGACAGTATGAGAAAAATAATGTGTTTTTTGAACATTAAAGCATGTAAACATGTTCTAGTAGAAACCCAGAATACAAGCATTAACCTGAAAATGAGCATAATATGGGACCTTTAAGTAATCATACGTTCATCCATTGCAGCATAGGCCTAACATATGCAATAATAGTAGGCTACATTTTAGTAAATATGTTGTCTGTATTGGCTTTTCTACTGTTATGCAGGTGCCCAAATTCAGCAGGGCTTAAAAACAGTGTGTGGAAAACATGCCTGAACTTAAATATAAAGGATACGTGAGTCTCATCCAGGTGGTGAGTCTTGCCAGGAAGAGACTGGCCACCTGAGCAAACTCCAGCTCCAGCTCATAAAACGTCTTCCCTGTGTTTCTAGTGAGGAAGGCTTTCAACATGCGGCCGCGGACCGTCCTGTCACCGCGGTCCCAGTCTCGAAGATAACTGAGCACTTTGCAGATGTTCACTTGTTGTTGTTCTTCCTGTGTTGACATCATGTCCTTTTATAGTTCTTTTACACGCAGAGTCCAGACTGTAGCTGCTCTACATGATGTTTATTAAAAAGGCTACAGGCTAATTAACCTAATTACTGAGTTTCTGTCTTCAAAAATAGTAATTTTTCGCAGCTTGATTTGCTCCTTATCTTCTTCTTCTAGCTTCGTTTATAGCAGTTTGCTAACGGTCGCTTAGCAACGTCCCCACAAGTCTACAGTACAACGTCAGCGCC
>CAKAOH010000326.1:0-15054 GCA_916701665.1 Sebastiscus tertius | reverse complement strand
TCACACCCCCAGCACCACCCTCCCTCCTCCTCCTCCTGCCTGGCTATGGTCCTGTTCTTTCTTTCCAAGTCGTTTCAAAGGGCCAGCTGCACATTCAATCTCTGCATGCCATATTCACACCTTCACTGTATATGGTTACTGTCCAAAGTCATGCTTCTGTTTAAATTCTGTTACATATCAGCTCAAATTCAAACACTGTGGAGCCTGGAGTCCCTGTGTGGCTGTTACTCGGGTCATCAGATTGAGCAGCTGACGTCAAAAGGACGGGGAAAGTGAGGAGAAAGATAGACAAGGGGAAACCGAAGAATACCATCTGTTTGAAGAAAAGCACCGACTGGAAACCAGAAAGAATTCACAGTGTATGAGGGTTGTCATGGCTAGGGTATTAAACGTGTGTTTGCATTAACGCATGCGGTCAGTCCCCGTCTGGCTGGAACTGTGAAATAACACACAGTCTGACAGCGGCAGGAATGTTGCGGGCGCTGGTTTTGGCATTAGGCAGCATTAAGTCAAAGCCCAAAGCATGCTACCAATACGGCAGTCTCAGGAGCGGGCTTAGCACCTTCTTCACCAGCATAGCACCGTGCTCAGATCAGAACACATCAAAAGAAAAGTCATCATAAAATCTTTAAAGAGTCTACTTAGCCAACATCTGAGCCAATTTAATTCAGCATTCATGACTGTGTAGGAGTAGCAGCTAGTTGTTAGATCATGCTGAGGAGGTTTATGTATTTGTTTCTCAAATTTATTGACTCTTCAGTTCCATTAACAAAATATGAACTGTATTAAAGCCAATTCAAACACATTTTCATTGACAATTTTGCTGTCATGCACCCAGAGGTCACGCTCAGATCTTACCTCCTGTATATCCCTGAGGAAGAGATGGGATTAGCAGCAAATTCAGGTCTGATTCTTTCACATCCAGACAGAGACAAGTTCAATCATCATCCTCCCCCCCCAACCAAAAAAGCACACTTAATACAGCCATGTCCATCATGTGACCACATATCTCTTCTATGACTGGCTAATGCTGTCACTTCTATTGTTGGAGGCAGAAGATGAGTTACACCTGTGGAGGATTGCTGCCTTCAAGTGCTCCTCGTAATCAACAACGGTCGAGGCCAGACATAAGAAATACAACTTGTTCCAGCTCAGTGTTATTGGGCAGGAGATAAAAACAGATCTTGAGAAGCATGTCTGGTTCATTGCTGTTGTTTCTTTTGAGAATTGACACAGCACAGAGCTGCTTTGTGCTTAATTCAGAGTATATACAGTAGAAGAGGTATGCAACACAGTTTAACAAAAATAATTAATGCCCTACTTTTACCATCAACCGTCAACCATACCTTGATTATGATAACATCCTTCATTCAAGCTTATTGCAATATTTCTGACAGCACTTGAAGGCAGCAGAGGACTTGACTCTGTCCTTTTAAATGTATGGTTGATATTACACACATTTAGCTAGACAGTTAGCCAGCCATCTAGTTAACTAACCAGTTAGCTAACCAGTTAGCTAGCCAGTTCGCTAGCCAGTTAGCTAGACAGTTAGCTAGCCAGCTAGTTAACTAACCAGTTAGCTAGCCAGTTCGCTAGCCAGTTAGCTAGCTGGCTAATCTTAGTGGTGGAAAACTTGTGGGTCAAATAACATTAACCAACTTGGACAGATGATGCGCAACCAGTAAATAACACAATTCTACAATTTTACATAAAGCACCATTTCCCATACATACATACCTACCTCAGTGTAATGCTCAGCTCCGCTGTCATAGTAGTTCTCGCTCCAAAAACCTTCCATTTATCGATCATTAAATATTTTTTATATAAAAGCAAACCTAACCGTCCACGCTCCACGAAGGCCTTCTCTAATGGTTAACTACTTCACCACCATATAATCGTCCCCTCCGACGAACACACATCAGAAGATAAACGCCGTCTGATGTGATAAACCAGCAGCTAGACGCCATGTTTACCTGGAGAACCACTGCGAGTTAAATCTGCTTTATTTCATCAGTAGATTGGTTTATTACAACATCCCGCTGCTGGTGCGCACTGACGGGTTTAATCTCAAATTCTTCTCCAAAAGGCAGACTTTCACTTGTTTGCAGTAGAAGATTATCCACATTGTTGTTCATGTTGACCGCGATTACCGGGCCTCTTCCTACAAGAAGCCTGCAGCCAACGACTACCTGGCACACAGGTGATTAGCCACAACCAGCACCACCTGGTATCATTCTTCGTTGGCAAACCATCTTAGAGGTGCATTACTGCCACCATCTGGACAGGAGTGTGGAACAGGAGATTGTGCAGAAACGAAATAAATTAAAATGAAAAAAAAATATAATAATAAAAAATAAAATGAATAATAACAATAATAATAATAATAATAATAACAGTAATAATAATAATAATAATGATGATGATGAAAACTCTAGATTCGTTTAACTAAATCAGTTTCTCTTAAAAACGGAATAATTTCACAGTATATGTTATCTGCTGTATTCCCCCAATAGACCAGTATATCAGTAGATGTTCGACAGTTTCTGGTTGATTACAATATGTGCATTTCCCAGTTGGGTACTTGCCTATTCTATATAATGTGTGATTAAGACCTGTATGCATAGTATTGTTTCCCCACCCTCAATGGAGTCACTAACATTACCAGTAGCGACCTCTTAAGCCAAACACCATTAAAAATATTCTATCAGCCAGAGACCTTAATTTGTAGAATGATGATAAATAACCGCAGTATTATAGAATTATAAAATGATATTCATTTCTAAATTACTCTGCCCCTCTAAAACCACCTTTTTTCCTGATGCTAGCAGGTAGGGCTCCGCCAGTGTGTTTATCCACCAGTGTTTCCCAGTGGTGGAATGTAACTAAGTATATTTACTCAAGAACTGTACTTTAATACACATTTGAGGTACGAGCACTTTACTAGATAATTTCCATTTTGTATTATTTTATACTTCTACTCCACTACAAATATTGTACTTTTTACTTCACTACATTTATCTGACAGATTTAGTTATTTTTCAGATTACATTTTTTCATCCCCTTACTGTCCAGCGAAAACCATATATCTCCAGATGTGTTGATTTTTACTATGAAAATTGTCCTTCTTAAGATAAATAATGTATTTAAAAAGCTGCTTGTATCAGCTGGTAACAAAACTGAAAACAGCTTTTTTTCTGACACCATAAAAAGTAGACTTTTTAGAGCTGCGTGGTTCTCACAGGACAGTGATGCTACAAACATGTGATTTTATAGAACATGATGTATTGGTGTAGATTAAACCAGTGGTTTTCAATGTGGGGGACCCCAGGCGTCCTTGAGGGAGGTCCGGGGGGTCCCCAGTAAAAAGGGTAATCATTTATTTTCACTACAAATCTATCCATAAGTAACATGATGACAGACTGTATGACTATTTAGGTCACAGGTTTTCATACACTTTCTGTAGTAAAACATCTAAAAGCACAATTTTTTACTGCATAATGAGTACTTTTACTCTTTATACTTTAAATACATTTTGACGATGATACCTAAATACTTTTACAGGTTTTGCATGCAGGACTTTTACTTGTAGTGGAGTATTTTCACAGTGTGGTATCAGTACTTTTACTGAAGTAAAGAATCCGAATACTTCTTCCACCACTGGTGTTTTCAGTTATACTAGCACTAGGGAAATTGGAAATGTTGTGCAGGGAAAACATCGGAAAATGAAGGAGTGAAAAACAAAACTAAAATGGCATAGTGAAAGATAAATAGAAGATAAAAGAAATAGTTTTTATGTATTTTCATCAACTGATTGGAGGTTAAAGGAGAATTATAAAACTTTTACTACATTTTGTCAGTATCATGGCTCAAGACATCTGCTTCAACACCCTGTGCCGCATATATACAATGGGTATATGGAGTATACAATGTGGCCCATAGCAGAATAATGGAGACATGGAAGGAAACTTAACAATGTGGAATACCTCAATGTCTTTATTGCTGTTGTTGAGTGAAGCATACAATGTTTAAAACATTCATCCAGTTGGAAACGGCCCACTTGTATGACATTGGGAGTGTTTAGAGAGGCTACAGATAGTGTGTTTTGCATAGGCTTTGCACTACACAAACAAGTGTCTGGTTAAACATGGAAGAACTTTAAAAAAACATAAAATGGACACAAGGTTGTAAAAAAAAAAGCATTATGAAACCACTGTATTAAAAAAAAACAACATAAATGTCACATTAAATCACGCTTAAAAAATATTTTGGTCAAGCTCCCCTGCTCTTTTTAGGAGCCATGGAATGTGATTGTCAGACTATTGAGCAGTGACATTGATCAATTTAATGCCCCGGCAAACCGTTTATTATGTTATCAAAGCTTGTGCCGCGCAAAGACTATGAAAGGGAATGTGCTACTTAAGACCACGTCAGTGAAAAATAAACATGAAAAACACAAGTCTTAATATCATACTGAGTTGCTTTGAGGTTATCATGTACTGTGTACCTCAGCTGTCATAAATGTTTTTGTTGCAATCATAAGGCCAGAAGACATACATAGTGGTAAATATCCTTGTATTGTACTAGTATCTTGCTATATGCTTAGGCACCCTGACTTTACTTTGTATGCCCTCAATTAGAAAAATGATCGCTGAGCATAAGAGTGTGCATAGAGGCAATAAAGAAGTTAGTAGTTAGTAGAAGTTAAGGTAGATTTTGCTGGTTTGCCGATTTCCTACATTGTAAAACCTACAGCGAAGGCACCTTGTGCACCTGCGTTTTTAAGAGGAATGTCTGAAGATTTTAAAGTGATCCAACAGGTACAAAAGCTACAAAAACAGCTAGAAATAGAAAAAGGACAAAACACATTAAAACATAAATAAAATGACATGAAGGATAATAAAAGTCATAATGGCCTTCTGAATATTCAACACTCCTATCACCACCGAAATTAACTGCCTGTTGGTGAATAGTTTCTGGATACAAAAAAAAGCAAAAATACCTTTCGTTATGAGTATAAAGATGTTATATAAGATACAGTATGATATTCAAAACATCACATGTGCTAACATATATTACTCAGACCATTGCTGCACTATTGGTAAGACATAATAAAAGTGAAATCCGCTAAATTCTAGAAGTGCTTATAATTCTATCCTGAACTGGTGAACGTTGAATAAAATAGCAATGTGTGAAGCTTTTGCTTTAAATATAAATTAAAAAAGAGATGGAAAAAGTACTGTATGAGGGAGAGAACTGATTTCACCCATCTCTTTGGAATGTGGAAACTTTTAACTCTTCTACTCCGTCTCTATCAAAACTGTCGGCATGGAATACAACAGATAAATCTAAATTTAATTTGTTTTTTTTCTTCCTGGCAGGATTTGTATAAAGTAATTAGAAATAGTAATTACAAATGTCCAAATTTCACAGCATTTTGTTTCTTTTAGAAAGCAAAAAAATCATTGTGCAAAGGCACTATACGTGGCAACCGTACAAAAAAATATGATGCAGTTTCGGTACAGTGCTCTGGACAGCGTCTCTCCTGTCCCTCCGTTTTTCTTGGGGTCCCTCTTGGGAGTGTGATCATTATTTGGTTCTTAAGACAAAGTCAAAGGAAGAGTCTTGGATTGTCGTGGTCCCCAGCTGCAGTGGCTCCTTCAAGACATTAGTGTCCCATACCTGGTGAGAGACAGAAGACGAGTCCATCAGCAGTCTGCAGACAGGTGTGGGTTAATAACTCTGACTTTGTGACACAGAGGGTTAAACCAAGCAGCAAACACCACATGCAGTTAAGTGCAGTCAATGCGCAGTTCAAAGGCCACTTGATGCTTGCTTTAAAGGGACAGTATGTAGGAATTGGTGGAATCTAGTGGTGTGGTTGCAAATTGCAACCAACTAAGAACCCCCTTTGCCTCGCATCCGTACCATAATAATACTACTTTAGCAGCAATGGTAGTCAGACGGCAGCTGGTGGTACCACAGTTTTACACTCTGTGGCTCACGTTACCGCAGTTTCACAAGCGTGTCGGAGAAATACGGTGGCCTTTAAGCAACGTAAAAACATGAAAGGCTCTCTCTAGAATCAGGGTTTGGTTTGTCCATTCTGGGCTACTGTAGAAACATGGTGGACTTCGTGAAGAGGACCCGCTCCCTATGTAGATATGAAGGCCTCATTCTAAGCTAACAAAAACACTATAAGTCTTAGTTTCAGGTGATTATACACTAATGAAAACATTGTTATGGATATTATATTCCATTTCTGCCAATAAATCCCTCTAAATCCTACACACTGGCTCTTTAATAAAACTTCAACTGTATCAAACTTAATAGAAAAGACCCTCAGCTCTTCTCAATTATTTTTAAACAAGGAAATATTTTACTGCTTTTGTTTCTGGGTCAAAATTCTTAAAATTGCTATTCTATTAGAAAGACAACAACTTTGAGAGGTGTATTTTTGTGGTGTTAATGTTTGATTGACAGATCTACAAGATGGTGTTGGTTGCTGCTTGCTTGCCCCACTTTAGCTTCACCCAGACTCCACTCAAAAACTTGCTCAAAGTTAGATTTGCTGGCTCTAAGAGACAGACAAAATGGTGGTAAACCCAAAATCAGACTTGTAAATATCCATTGGGTGACATCACAGACACTATGTCCACATGCTTTTATCCATGCTAGCAGCTTGGCGACGTCAGTCTATCTGTTAACCATTTTACAAACTGCTATAATTGATTTTGAATTAAGAGGCCAACAAATTCTCACTTGAAAGTGATCGCTCTAGATTCAATACAGCCACAGATTTAAATTTCCAAAATGGCGAACATTATTTTATAAGCTCTCTATTAGAGCCAAGCATGTGGAGAGTGTGAGGCTGCTAACTCGCATGTGGTCCAGTGTGGTGTCAAATGTCTGTAAGGTCGCAAGAAATACACGATCTATACAAAGCCTCTGTCATCCTCTGAGTCACACTGTGATGGTGTGCTAATCTCCAACATACCAGCTATTAATGTGACAAACCCGCGCGGCGGGAACACTCCAACACGAGAGGCAGGACCGGTCTGAGCGGCACAAGTGGACGTGCACACGAGTGGAAAAGCTGAGTGGCGTCGAGATGGCTGCTGAGTGGGTTTACAGAGGTGAAATTGCCGTGTATTTATGTGTGTGATGCTGTGCGCTTGAACGACCAACACATTATGAAGACATGTTCAGAATCCCTCAAGGCCAAAAGCCCTCTTCTGCCCGCTGGGAGAACAAAGAGAGGAGGAGGCAGCACTCAGATCGGATTTTAAAATAGCAAGCAATGTCTAAGTGGCATCCTAAAACGCCGTGGTGCTAAAGGCCAAACGGCAAACTGAAAAGGACTGCAGGGGAGGCTATGATAGGGGTCAGTTATTGGTTTTGTGACACATGGTGTCGTATAAATCAAAGAGCCGGTGACAAGATGACACACTTAACGAGAAGGTCGCGCCTCTAGTCGCTGAAAAAAAATAACATCTTGCAAAAGTGCTGGGACATTTATCCCAATAAATAAACACAATTGGAAATGATTCTCTGGTGGGAAGCCAGTGAGGCTTTTTCGCTGCACTAGCTACTTGTACTGATGGGTTGAGACTAGGGATGGACGATATATCGGATATACTTAATGTATTGCGGCTTGTTCTACGTGGCATGTAGTAAATGACTACATCGCGAACATCGAGTACAAATATTAACGGTGACGTCAATTTTTTAAGCCGCCCTCCTGCAGCTCTCTCCCTCTCACAGACACACTCTCCTGGGCGAGTGAGTGTGGTTTTATGAGCATGGCTGTGCGTATGCGGTGTGCGTTTTTATATCTGGAGGGAAGCAGGGAACAGGGAAAGAGTCCGCAGAAGAAGTGAAGCGTGTTTATACGTGCTGAGGTCGGAAAAGGTGAGAGAAGACGCCAGCCTCCACCTTGAAAACGAGGGTCAAACTAGCCCAGTATGTGTATATACCAGGCAGTACAGTAAGAGCTGGCTTCAAAATAAAAGTGATCTTCCGGTGAATGTGATAAAAACATTTTCACATAAATTCAATAAGTCAGTCAGTCAATAATAAATAAATAAATACACTTAAATATATACTGTATATACATAATATAATAATAATAATAATGATAAATAACAGAATAAATATAAAATAATAAATCAAATAAATAATCATTTTAAAAACTACCAACTACAAACTGTATTTCGGAGAAAAATTGAAGTTCTATTGTGTGAATAATTTAGTCAAACTTAATAAGAATGTGAGTGTTCTGATTCATTTGCTAGAATAAATACGCTGGTATGATCATATACTTCAAAGTGTTAAATCTAACATATATGTTATTTTAGAGAAAATATGAAGATAGTGAGATATACATCGCAATATAACCGAAAAATATTGAGATAATACTTAAAAGTCATATATCGGTGGGATCTTGTTCTTCAATCTGACGGTCTTGCTTCCCTTTAAGCTTAGCTGGTGTATTGTCAGCAAGCAGGCTGCCTCCATACTTATAAAAGCACATTGTTACTTTCTGGTTAAAACGTCGCAACTCATTTTGGTCATTTCCATGTTTTTATTACTTTCTATGGGTTGAGAAAACCCCCGAACTTTTGGTTTCTAAAACCAATTTGAAAAATAAAAAAAATGCACTATGGCCAAGCTAAGAACAAGGCGGCATGTCAGAGGTTTTGAAAAGTTCATCCATGTCAACATGCCTGCCCAACAGTGTGTTTTTCTTGCACATACATTCACAAGCTCTGCAGTTAAAAGCTCACGCTCCTGGCGCCGTGTAAAAAACTCACCGTTGGCGACTGATTTGGTCTCCCCTCTGCCTGCCACCTGCAAGACATGAAGACGGGAAGGTAACACGGCAGCAAAGATGACAGAGAAAGTTAGCAAAGCCTCCAGTCAATGCAGTGAAAAACACTTCTGATCTACACTTCCACCTATACAGACCCTTCAATCTATCCAGATCTCCCTCACCGCTCGTTATCCTGCTCATCTTACCTTCCCTGACATCACAGCATAGCATGGTTAGCTAATGACAAGGTCCCTAACCGCTACCTTTCCTGTCCAGGGCCCTCTTTACGTCAGTGCAGACCACCGCCTGGTGCCCTCCAACCCAGCTACTCACTGTGGCGGACCACAGCCTCCGGTCTGCACTGCAGCTGCTGGCTGCAGGAACACACTACTACCAGGGTAGCAAGGAAGGAAGGAAGGAAGGAGGGAAGGTTTATCCTAAAGTAAGTGGGTAGGTAGGACATCTTTGTCTTTTTTAAATATGTGTGTTTCACTTCTACTAAGCACCTCTACAAACACAGCTTTATCTATGTATATAAATACAGATAAGACAATTTATTCATGTCAGCTTTAGTCAGACTTGTTTGAAAATGAGAGGTGATAAAAGTGATTCAATAATGTCAAACTGCCATCGAAGCAACTCAGCAAGGCGTCACACTTGTAAAGAACGCTGTAAACAGTTCCTCCATTAGGGCAATATAAAGTCAAGTGAAGTTGAACTGAGAGCGGTGATTTGTGGCTGTCAGAAGAAGGAGCGGTGATGTGATACGGCCATTTGTGAAAAGCATTCAGCCCGCAGTTGGACAACAGGCGCACTGTTAAAGGTTTTTTCTTTTTACGACGCACTGAACTGTAATCTTCTGGATTTTGTTGAGTCGGCTTTAACAAGTTATGGGTGTTAATGGAGTCGGCGGCGTAATGCTTTTAAAATTGGCTTTTACTGTGGCTTCGCTGATACGTTCTCTTTGTTCCTTTTATTTTACACCACTTAGAACATTTGGCACACGGGCTTTACAAGTTTCCACTTCTAAATGTGCATTTTTGGAAAGCAATTATTGCTCAATATTTACAAAATGCAAATAATTACATCCACTAAAATGAGCTTGTGTGTGAAGGGACTTGAATAGTCAGGGAGAGAGTATGCCAAAACCACACATTTGTCAATAAGGGGGTGATGCTTTCATTATATAAACTATTAACCTCTGGACAATCTGACGGCCCAAAGCTGGAACGACGATACTGATAACATATGAAACTAAACCTAAGGAATGCTAAATAACGCTCTAAAGTTACGCTAAATTATGGCGAGGAAAAACTGGCATTTTCAAAGAGGTCCCTTGACCTCTGACCTCAAGATATGTCAATGAAAACTCTGAGATGAACAGAGTAAAAACTGTGTCTTAAAAGATAAAACAGATGTTGACAAACTGCACAATTTGCAATGAAAAAAGGTAATAAATGGTAATATATCTTATCACAAGACTCGCGAAATGTTTAAAATCACAATAAGATCGTATCGTGACTTAAGTATCGTGATAATATGGAATCGTGGAGCCTCCGGTGATTCCCACCCCTATTTGTCAAATCATAAATACCTAACCGTGGGGCGAAACTCTTCAAATATTATCATTATGATCAAATGAAGCAGTAGTGTCCAACCACAGCAGAACAGAGCACAGCTTTACCAACAACACAGAGCAAAAAAAGGTGTGACAGTGTGACAGCAGAGTGTGAGGTCATTCTGTGACAAGCGCTTTGAAGAAACGTGGAACAATTAACCCTTTTACCTCTCCAGGCTTATTCCAGATTTGAAGGTGAGGTCAACTAGCTATGAGAGTTCTTTAAAACAAAAACAAACAGAAGTGATTGTTACTCCCATTACTGCAACACCAGGGTCCAAATCATGAGATTATTTGAATACACCATCTCTTTAACATTCTCATGATTGACATCTGGAAAAACTATGAAAACCCACGGGAAATCCTTTCAAGACCACAAACCAATTTGGCGTAGTTAAAACTTCATCTGGATGCTCACTTTGATTTTCCCCAATGGTTGAGACCGGTGCTCTGATCGCCGTACAAATTCCTCATCGTGATACTGAGATTATACTTGATCATTTGAAATGAATAACAGCTACCTTGGTCGGAGAGGCACCTTTGTTTTCCCATAGACTCCTCTTGTTGGTGACGTCAACAGGCTTTAGGTCCTGTCGGAGAGAGACAGAAAGCGAGAGACTAAAGATAAAGCATCATATATATCAGTGGTGTCCAGAGTGCCCGGCATTTGTAGGTCAATTTGAAAATAGTTGTCATTTTGCGGGCGATGGCAGAGTATCTGAGACGTAGAGGAGAAGGAATGACAGAGGAGGACAGAGAGCTTGAGGAACGAGAGCAAAGGTTGACACGATGCCGTCGAGCAGAGAGGTGCTTGTCTGGAGGAAGTGGAAAATAGCACTCTCGCTGTGAGTCCGAGGTGATTCTCTTTCAAGACGCTCCATCGCAATGTAAAGTAAAATTCAGGGACGAGAAGCTTTGGCAAAAGAGTTCCAGTTTTTGGACACTATACTTGTATTCAAAGTTTCCTTTCATATCCTCAGTCTCTCCTGCTGTGTGTTACCTTTTTGAGCACGAGCCATAATCCCAGACACGGAAAGCTCTAACATAAATATTTGGGTGAAATATGAGTGAAGAGAGGCATGATACGCTGGCATGGAGCCATAAAACATGAGCAGGACAGGGAAAAAGAAAACCCAGTCTGCTAGCAAAGCTTATGATAAGCTTAAGATAAAATGCTTAAGTGACACTGTATACCAAACTGATGCCAAGTCTACAATACCCACATACACTGTATATGTGTATTATGACAGATGTGAGAGTGGACTGTATAACAAGCTCAGACAACTTCATGGGTTATATTCTTTGTGGCCACCAGGTGGTGCCAGACAGATATTATCTCAACCTGACCTGCTCCACTGCAGCATTTGAGAATGATTATAAAAACATCTACTGTATGACCAGCAGTAATTATGACATAACTATATAATTATACTAATAACAATACCGCAGGGCTGATATAAGAGTGAGAGTACTGCAGTTTATTATGAGTGTTTGATGGAATTAATGCAGCTCAGATGTTAAAGGATCACTGTTTCCATGCACAACTGACTACTGACTCCTTAAGGCAAATAATAATAATAATAATAATAATAATAATAATAATAATAATAATAATAATAATAGTGAGCTTTTAAAAAGTAAATGTTGCATTAATGGGTCAAGTTCTGTCTCTACTCCAACTACAAGTTCTCTGTAACATTTAACATTCATGATTAAATAAGATAATATTAATAATTAAAAAACACCTTAGGTATTATCTCTAAGTTAAACACAACAAAACTCAGATAGTAATCTGATTCTTCAGGGCTGCGTGGGTGTGATTTGATTAGATGTGACATCACATTGTTCCAACGCCCACTTCAAGAAGAGCACAGAAAATACATAAGGGTGTGTGTCCATACAGCATTTTTCTCTGGCAGAAAAGTGCTGGCAAGACACTGGGATGAAGCAAAATGCTGCACGTGGCTTTTTGTTTCTATGAAAACAATATCCTGACAACATATCACCGCTCTAACCGCCATCATATGATAGACTAGCATCATCCCTTTACTTTCTATTATCTGTTTGGGCTACTATTTATTTGTTTTACATTCATTTTTCACCACGAACACCAACCGGAGGACGCTTGTCCTCATATATTTTGACTGGATGAGCTTGTCACCGCTCAATCTGACAGCCCTAGAGCAAGGAAGATGTGGGTGCATGACATGATCACAGACTGTATATTAAGATGGACAACATCTTAATAACCAAAAGTGAAGCCAAAACATCTGGATCGCCCCCTGGTGGCTGGCTGCAGTATAGGTCATTAATCCAACCCCCCTCCATGTTAGTGGATGGGACATGGGCCAAAATAAAAAGTCAAAGATGGTTTCTGTCATTTTAGTCTTATCATGCTGATGTATGTTCAAGTGTTTATTTTTCTGAGAAGTTTGGCTTTAGTTAGTTATTTGATGCTATAAAAAGAGGGTGAGACGTCATGGTTGACAGCTGAGATTGACAGATGAGTGAAGCAGTTGCGCAGCCGGACGCTCAGGAACTGTGTGATAGGAGATTAACTTTAACTTTTCAAACTGTCACAAGTCTGCGTAATAGATCATGTGTCAAGTTGATCATAAATGTAGTTATAGAGAGATATTATGGTTAAAAATTTGTGTGTTCATGTCAGACCCCATCGCTCATAGCAGGAAGGTGATTACGATTTTTTGGGGGGACTTTAAAGTAGATGTTTAGATCCTGAGAATTAAAGGAAAACATCTTTGATAAGTTAATACATATTAATAGAAATCTACAAATGTATATATGTAACACAGGTCAACACAGCTACATCTGCTACGTAGTTGTTTTATATACTGTAGGGCCCTGAGCTGTACACTACATGCACTGTACTTCCTACCAGCAGCGACAGGGGTTGCTACGGCGATGACCTACCGTTGGCCTTCCTCCTGACGTTTTGCCGCTCTCCGGGGTTTTATTCAGCCAGTCGTTAATGCGACCCGCCACGCCTGTCTTCATCACAGCTGCTTCCTGTTTAGATAGGGTCAAAGGTCAGCTAAGCGTGGTCGTCATCGGCAACAAGGCCGAGCAGGAAGTGCCAGTGAATTGGACTCTTTCCTCTCTCTCTCTCTCTCTCTCTCTCTCTCTCTCTCTCTCTCTCTCTCTCTTTGCTCCAGTCACACACAGTTTCATCAGCTTCCTCACATCCTCCACCACCTCGTCTTTTACCTTGAATGGGCTCCCGCCACTTCCAGGTGTGCCGAACACGTCGCCTTTCTCCCACATGCTCTTGATGTTTCGAATGCTGTCGGTGACCATGGGAAGATCCGTCGCTCCGGAGCGAGGGGATCGAGACTCCTTGTTCTCTCTCTGCTGAGACAAAGTGGTGGGTTTAAATTGGTGAATAGTAAGCATGGCTGTTCTGATCAAAGCTCAGATACATGTCTTTAAAAAAGTAACAACAACTGAGCTTGCTAATAATAAGTATAGTGACATATTCCTCCGTACAGTGTACAGGATGGGTACTTTTGGGCAACTTTAAGACCCAGAATAGCAGCCAAAATCAGATTTTTTTTGCATACCAAGACAGGAATCAGATCAGGAAATTGATTAATGGCAGTTCTATATGTAACTGTAACTTCAGGAGTCTGAATTCATAGATTTGTTGCAGTCTTTTTGCTCAAATCTGATTTCAACTGTCTTTTACACACGATGTTGACGCCACATCCAGGATGACCTTAGCCCCGTTATCTGGCTGGGACATCAGCTTGATTTTGTTTTCTATTGTCATTTTAACTGGGAACCATGCAATAACTTTTTGTAAGATAATAAAAGAAGAAGAAAGATAAGAAAAATAAAGAAATTATTTTTTAGACATGAAAGATGCACACAGACTGAGTAAGTTGACCAATTTCTTGAATAAAAGGAAAAGGTCTTTTGTGAGGATAAACTTAAATTAGGCTCGTAGCCTTTCTTTTATTATCTTCTGCTATTTGGTTTAAAATATATTTGAAATGTGCACATAAATATATGTCTTATTTTATTTACTTTTTAATTTTTTCCCCCTTTATTTGGGATCACATTACAACAGTCATCTTTTGCTTTACTTTTACAGGATGATCCAATTTTTTTTTACAAAATTGAAAACAAAATTGGAACATGGGGTGTTTTTCATTTGAGAAAAAGAAAGAATAAATAAATAAAATAAATACACAAATTTAAATAAAAGAAGGGCATTTATTTTCCACTTCTCCCAAATGTATTCAAATTGAGTTTCCTGATCTTGTGGAAAAGGTGATTCTTTCCATTAATGATATCATACCAGTCTGGTATAGATGAGGTGTCTGGTTTAAGCCATTTCTTTGTAATTGCTTTTCTAACAGCTACAATCAGTATTCCAAATAAGAATTTTGTTTTAATAATTGTGGAGAGTGGAAGCCCAAAAATGAGTTAATCCCAATTAAAAGAATTTTTATCCCAAATATAGTCACTAATTCTGTATAAATCTTACTCCAAACTGTATTTACTTTTGGACAGGCCCAAAACACGTGGTAAATATACGTCATTTTTAAGTATATAGGAGCACATGTAATATGTTATAACTGATGTTTTGGTTTGTGTTTGTGCAGGA
>CAKAOH010000325.1:0-23065 GCA_916701665.1 Sebastiscus tertius | reverse complement strand
GACTGATCAACTACAGTCTGGGGAAATCAGTACCGCCACATAATTGGCAACCACGAAGGGACACGTCACACAAAGCATAATCTTTCAATAAAGAGCTTTAGTTTTGTGTCCCATCTTCTGATATCTATTTAGCAAGTGTATTTGAGTGTATATTTCTGAAATGTGTATTTGGAGTGTAGCTTGACTATTAGTCCAAATAATTACTAGTGACCATCCATCATGTCTTGGGAAGATCCAGATATTACAATGACCGCATTTGAACCGTCGCTTGCAGAATTGGAATCCGAGCTTTCTCTAAATGTTAGCTCGGATATGACTGCCGATGTGCAGGAGTTGCACGTACTTGATGATGATGATGAAGAGGGATGGGTAGAAGCTCCAGTAGAACCACAATTGTTTGTCGACACTCATCCTCTTTTGGCTTTAGAGGGCTTATTACTTCCGCCTTCATCCCCAGTTCCTGTAGCTCCTCCCACCCAGGAACACTCAGATTCTGATTTAGCCATTTTTGCTAATGCTGTAGAGTCGATGAAACTTGTGTTCAAAGATACAGTGGATTCCTGCTTTCATTTAGAAATAAAAGCCCTAAAGCGGGTTTTCCTTGCACAGAATTCCTTCATTTGTTAACACAAGGCTTTTATTCTGAAATATGTGATGGACAGTGATGTGGAACAAGCAATGACTTGGAAAGCATCATAAATGAGTACGGAGTTTTAATTGTGGATTATTACTATTATTTACTAATTACCACACGTTTCTGAACCTTTCTCTGTCTAAAATAAATATAAATTCTATTTATCATGAAGTTAAATGGACATTAAAAGGCAAACTCTATGCAGAAAGAAAGGGCTGTCAGCAGCAGCAGAAAGACAGCTGACAGGTAGCCACACGCTCCCGACAGGCACACCCTCGATGTGTGCATCACGCAGCCGCGACGCGACGCTGCCGTCACGCGAGCCTCATGCGGGCTTAAGCGTTGTTTTCAGCTCCTTTACCTTCTCTGTTCGTAGACTGCTACCAGCCGGAAAGACCCGTGATAAGTTGCCGTAGACTTTGGTAAAGTGGCGCTCGACATTACATCTTCTACCGACTGACACTCTCACACCTCAAATGAGACACACACACACTTGTGTGCTTGCTGGCCTGCTAACATCTCCTAATGTTACGTCGTCACTGATGTAAAACAACTTGGCAGCAGCGTGTCTCGTTTAATTGACAGCTGATTGGCAAATAATCAGTTTGTATCAGAAGGGTGCGGGATGTCTGTGAATTGGATAGAAATTGAGGTTTTACCAAGCGACTTTATCTTATCAAATATTTGTTTACATATTCTTTGAATCTTTGGAGAGCGACTCAGAAACGGGTCGCGTGCGCTTTTTTTTGAAAGTCCATGTAATGTACTGCAGGGAAGGTATTGCACTCAGCTAAAGATGAATAATTTCTCATCACTTTCATTTCAACACAGTGGATGTGTCTCGATGGAGCCAGCAAGTGATCCAGAGAAGAGTCTCATGAAAGATGATGACAGTCCAAATCCTGCTCCAGCAAAGTGTGACGAGAGAGGCCAGTGGGCCAACAAGAGGGAGTTCATTTTGTCAATAGCCGGACAAATCATCGGTCTGGGCAACGTTTGGAGATTTCCATATCTGTGCTTCAAAAATGGAGGAGGTGCGAACATGATTTAAAAGTCTCATTGTATTGTACAGCAGAAAGTTAGATGACTGGAAGAATGGTATTAAATCATTAACATTTTGAGTTTGTATTTGTCTCACTATAATTCATCACTTCACTAAATTCTCCCCTTTAGGAGCTTTCTTGGTCCCTTATGTTTTATTCCTGCTCACCTGTGGAATCCCCATCTTCTTTCTGGAGGTATCTCTGGGACAGTTAACTGGTCAGGGAGGAATCACATGTTGGAGGAAAATATGTCCTTTATTTGAAGGTACTGCTAACTTCTATTCAATACAGTACATAGTCAATTCAATTCATCTTTATTGACACACCATTAAAAAACATACAACAAAAACAACAATACATACATTAAAATAGAAACTGCCACTTTTTATAAAAGACACTTATACCAATGTTTCCACAGGGGTGACTGGTATCTTATAACACTAAAACAAGGATTTGACAGTAGCATGATAATGGCTTTCTGAGAATCATTTAGCCGACATATAAATGTATACATCAGGTTTCTCAACAGAGCCTGGAAAGTGTTTACACCTGCATTACAGAACAGCTCACTTGCACTACACCACTGAGGTTTCTTAAGTAATATCTGCATACAGTCATCGTAGGCAACCTGAAGCTTATGCATGCTCACCTCTTTAAACTTGGCCCCCAGGGGGGCAGTATAGAGGGGAGTGGAATAGGCTCTAAAGAGACCTATCTTGACATGGAAGGAACACATATAGAATTTTCTTGCCCACATGTTAGCTTGAGCATATAATACACGGCACTGCCTGTACATGTCGTCATCATCAGACATTTGATCTGTAATAAAGTGCCCCAGGTATTTTGTTTTATTACAAACACATAGCAGTTGTCCTGATAGATAAAAAAACGGAAAGTTGAGGTCCCTATCTTCTTTTGTTCTACAGCACATGACAACACTCTTTTTTGCATTGTATTGCGCATCATATTTGACCCCATACTCGGAGCATATATTCAGCAGCTGCTAGGAGAGACAATAGCCAGATCGTCAGCATACATAAAATGATTTACCAGGGTGTTGCCAATCATACAGCCTGTTTTACATCCTCTTAGCTGGTAACTTATTCATGTACACACTGCATATTCTGGTTCGCATACCAATATGGTACTGATACCAATATAATAGTATTTGAAATACCTGTTACATTACTGGTTGTGTACCCAATGTTGAAATTGTATCATTTTTGTGAATAGGTTTAGGCTACGGCAGTCAAGTGATTATGACATACGCTGTGGTTTATTATATCGTCATCCTGGCTTGGGCCTTCCTCTTCCTCTTCTCCTCCTTCCACGCTGTACTCCCCTGGGCCAGCTGCAACAACACCTGGAACACAGGTACACATCTGCATTATGATGGTGGGATGGCCTTATACAGTATAAGTGTAGTATTACAATCAGTGGCGACAAATAACTAGTTTGTTTCTAGAAGAGGAACTGGAAATGTATTTAAAAAAAAACTTTTTTTCATACAAAGCTGACTCAATATCAACATGGCAGCATATTCTAAAAATGTCTAGCTATTCTAACTTGTTATTTCTTATTCTTCCACTGCAAGAGAACTGCGTTGATTGTGGTTATAATGATTCAGTTTATGGCCACATCAATGAAAATGCAACATCGTCAGTTAAAGAATTCTGGCAGTAAGTACTCATATCACCAAAGTTGTTGTGTCCTAATAATGTATTTTGACATAATTTCCCTTGTGCACACAGGAGGAGAGTCCTGGGTTTGTCTGGAGGAATTGAGGAGATGGGCAGTATCCGCTGGGACCTGGCTGGATGTCTTCTGCTGAGCTGGATCATCTGTTACTTCTGTATCTGGAAAGGGATCAAGACGTCCGGAAAGGTGAGATGTATACAATTATCATCAACGGGGTGTTAATAGAACTTCAAACACATTGAAACCTGAACCTTGATGTGAACATTCACCACCACTGAATTCAGTATGTATTGGTGTTTCTGTCTCAGGTCGTCTACTTCACGGCCACTTTTCCCTACGTGATGTTGATTGTGTTGCTGATCCGTGGGCTGACATTACCAGGAGCTGTCGACGGAATTCGATTTTACCTTTCTCCTGATCCAACTCGTCTGACTGATCCTCAGGTGAGGTTTATGTGTGAGTGATGAGTGGATGTATAAGTGACTCACTGTACAGAACACTGGCACACTTACAGTGATGAACTCGACGACTTTGACATTAGAATGAGGCTGGCAATAACCAAAACCAAATATTAATTGATCCTACTTGCATATGTTACATCCACAACTTTTCAGCAAAGATGATAAACCGGAAAAGGAAGTGAACCGGTATAAGTAGTGAGTGACTGATGAGGGAGGTGAGAGCAGGTGAAAGAGGAAATTTGGGGAAACAAATCTGAGGGCATCTGGTGGACAAGTAGGGAATAGCAACTAATAGTGTCTAAGGAGGGATCAAGGAACAAACTGTGACAATATGTGTATAAATCTGTCCCCAACAAACCCACTATTTACTCCTGTTTGAGTGACATTTGCTAAAAGCTAGCGTTCTGCTCTTTAGGATGTAACTGAGCCTTTAAAAAAATCAATGGTATATTTGAGACCTGTTTTTAAAGATTTACATTTGCCACAGACTGGCTAGACCGACTAACATATTGTTCATCCTGGTCCTCCCATAGAATTTGTTGACAGTGAGAAAAATATAGAATAATTCAACCTTATCTTTCAGTTAGAGACTGCAGATAAGGGACATATCTGCCACATTCAGAGGGCTGCATAGGAGTTAATCAGTTGAAAGGGAAAGGCTGTCATCCAAGCTGTTGTAGATGAGAGATGCTGGTATTATGTGAATATGTAAAAAAGTTACTAAGTTAACCCACAGCAACTGCTGCAAAAGCTAGGCACCACTAGGCGGAGCTAAGGATGTAAGATGACAACTAGATACTGTGTTCCAAAATAGCACCCCATTTATTCCAATAAAAGTTTCTCACTCGGCACATATGCTGAAGAAGCTTATCTGGCTTCCTTGGGCTTCTGAGTTTTGGGCCCATAAAGCATGCATGCTACAGTTCTTCAGTGGTTCAGCTGGTTGAGAGCATTTGGGCCAGTGTGCGTCATGTGCCGCAATACCAAGGTTGGCCACAACGGCAAAAATTGACTCACAGCCCTGCGAGGTTCCTGGGCAGGACAGCTTATGGATATGCTTTCTTTTAATTTTAGCATGAGCTGTAAAGCGGGTGTACACGAGGAAGCAAGTAAAAGAACCCAAACCCAGACGACCGGGCAGACAGGAACAGGACATTTTGACAGAGGCAGACCTGAGGCACACTCATTTAGATCCACTGAACCATGTGAACATAAATGCCAAACATACTGACCACAAATGTGAACTGGATGTAGTAAACATCAAATCAATTAATAAATTAAGATTATGCTCATTTAACTGTTTTAAGGTGTGGATGGATGCTGGGAGCCAGATATTATTCTCCATTTGTGTCTGCGTAGGCTCTACGCCATCTATGGGAAGCTACAACAAATACAACAACAACTGCTACAAGTAAGGAAAATAAATATTATTCTATACTTTTTATGTTTTTAACTGTTTATGTGACGCAGGATATAATACCTAATCATCTTTTTTTAATTTTCAGAGACACCTTCGCCTTGTGCACACTAAACAGTTTAACTAGCTTTCTTGCTGGCTTTGCAGTCTTCTCAGTCCTCGGCTTCATGTCGTATGAGTTGGGTGTTGACATCTCAACCGTAGCTGAATCAGGTATGGGACGGTTTGTAGGCAAACACTGTGTTGTATATTAGCTTTGTTGTGCTCCTATGAAAAACAGTAAATCATAAGTATCTACCAACATGTTTTTGTTTGTACATCTTAAAAAAAAATAAAAGAAGTTCCCTGCATTCACTGCAAAATCTGCAAATCCTAAATTAAACTGTACAAACTTGACCTCTGATGTCATGTCCTCACAGTGCTGTGGGCCACACACTCATCCTTGAACACGTACAGTACTTATGAGGACTCTCTATGGACTACATTCATTGGCTTTCTCTTAACCATAAGGACTACACATCTCACTTAAACCCTTTCCAAATAGATTTGTCCCGCCGGTTGTTAGCGACCCTGGTCCGTGCCGTTCACATTGAAATCGACCCTGGTCTGACGCTCCACTCGACCTGGATCGCAAAGGCGAGTCGGTCAGTTGGTCGGTTCAACCTTGCTTGAGTCCTTGGTGTGAAAGGGGTATTATGGAGTCTATTCAATACTCCTCTGCAGTGATTGAAAGCCAATTCTTGTGACACAGGAATGTCTTTTTGCAGCACTGCCCATGTGAAGTTTTATCAGTTGGCACACAGACGGGGGTATCCCGTCTTGCTACAGTAGAAAACAGACTGGATTATTGTTGTATCAGTCTATACATTGGTTTTGAGGAAATTCCTGCATATTATACCTTTTTTTAAGTGACCCCTTTTCACACACACACACACACACACACACACACACACACACACACACACACACACACACACACTCATTTGATTCATCATTAATATACACATTTGATTATAGCAGCTTCAACTAAAGTAAATGGCTAACCTTTTGGGGACTGAATTTCTGTACCGAGATTGTGGTGTGAACTGAGATCTGTCCCCATAATGAGATGAGTACTGCATATGGCACATATAGTGTACTGTGTACGGTACACACTTCAGCCAAATGCTGTGATATGTGATTTTCAGATTTCATACAGTTATACCGTAACTGGAAACTCCAAAAGTCATTCTGATGTGGTGACATAATTGTTCTGCAATGTGAGCAAGAAGTATTTTCATTTTGCTGCTCTAGTAATGTGACATTTTAGGAACACAAAGGTTTGAAATGCTCCTAAAATATGAGTAAGTGTAGAGGACAGGAAGTCGGGGATAAGATTGTGTCAGCATCCTCCTCTAAACCAGCCGGGGTACATTGAGCCAGAAATAAGAGTTTCACTTTTAGTTACTCATCATCTCAACACGAACTCAGCAGGTCTAATTCTTGCGTCAAATGGACCTATTACTATAAATAGATTATGACCCATAAGAGTATTAATGCCTAACCTATTTTGCCATCTACTTTGGACCACTTGCAGGTCCTGGCCTGGCATTCATTGCTTACCCTTGGGCAGTAGCCATGATGCCTTTACCACAACTCTGGGCCGTCTGCTTCTTCATTATGATAATCTTCCTTGGACTGGACAGTCAGGTAAAGTTTTACCATTCAGTTGTATCTAAAATATACATATTCTTATGCTTTGAATTATCACCAAATCCCCACGTGAAAAGACAACTTCAATCTATTTCCCCACTTCCTTTCACTTTTAATTATTTGAATGCTTCATAGCACTTGTAAATGATATGTTATTATAACACATTGTCAATGCGTCTGTCTTGTGAGTTGCACTATGTGATCAGGCATTGCATGCAAGACATTAAAAAGCCAAATACCAAAAATACATAAATAATCAGGTTTAATTGCAGGAAGTGTTTTGACAGGATGTACGCTGCCTTGTTTGTTCAAGGTAACGAAAAACTAAAAACATTCATCCAAACCACTAAAGGTCTAAAGGTATCAGTGTGGAAAATGTAGACGTAAAACTAATCTTTTACCTACAGTTTGTGTCTCTGGAAGGCTTGGTGACATCCATATCAGACATGTATCCGTCCTTCTTTTTCACTGGTCATCGACGTAAACTACTTCTGCTGGTCATCTGTGGTGTATCCTTCGTTATTGGCCTGTTCATGGTGACCGAGGTAAGAGTTAAATTCTTTAACCTTTGAAACTAAAACTGCACCTGTCTGTCAGTAAGTCTCTATATCTGTGTCAAAAATGTTTTGATTTTGAACAAAACAATCTCTTTTCTCTTTCTTATGTGCTGTAGGGAGGACTTTATGTATTTCTGCTGTTTGACTACTATGCTTGCAGTGGAATACCAATCATGGTTTTTGCCATTTTGGAGTCCATCTGTGTGGGATGGATATTTGGTGAGTAATAAAAAACATTTTAGTCAAGGTCAATTGACACATATGCTTTCATTAATGTGGATTTAAAAGTATAGTATATTAAATAAGCCACCAGTAACACTGTATATATACCCCCAAAGTAGTGGTACCCCTTTGAACTATGCCATAATTAATAATAGTGGCACTTTTTTGGCAATTTAGACTTTGATCAGACTTTCTGATAGTTGAGCTCATCAGTGTTGTTTTCATCAAAATATTACAAATTATATGAAGAAGATGTTGAATTGATATTTGCTCATGTGACTCACTTTGCAAATGCTTCTCATCTGTACTGCACTAATAATATCAAATTGTATGCAGATGACTGCCCGGTGCTTGATCTTTAAATGTTGATAAAGCTAAAATGACTGTCTGTCTACAAGGTGCTGATCGTTATTACGACAAAATAAAGGGAATGATCGGCTACTACCCCTCGTCGTATATGAAATATTGTTGGAAGTTCTTCACACCATCCATCTGTGCTGTAAGTAGATTTATTGTGTATTGTTGTGTCTGTAAGACGTAAAGCTTAGGAGAAAAAGTCAAAACTGAAAGTAAGCTGAAAAATAGGACATAAAGAAAAATCTATATATGTTGACAATAATGTATCCTGTTTATCTGCATGTCTCTTCTTTTTTTAATAGGGAATAATGTTATTGTCGCTGATCAAGTTCACCCCGCTGAAATACAACAACACCTACCAGTACCCCTGGTGGGGTTACGCTTTAGGGATAGTTTTTGTTCTCTCTTCAGTTCTCCTGACTCCTCTGTGGATTCTCTATAGTATGGCAGTAACCCCGGGAACAGTGAGACAGGTAAGTGTCTCTACTGACAGCACAGCGTACTCCGGTCATCTCAAAGATTTACTGTCAAAGAAAAAGTTAATAAAACATTGTGTTATTTCAGTTAAATCAATGTAACCATTCACTCGTTGAGCAACATCAAAGGTCTGTTACAGTGCAAGTGATCTGAAGTTGAATCCAGTGGCCCCAATTTTGATCTTTTCACAGAGACTGAAAACATTATGCACTCCAGCGGCTGACCTGCGTAACGCTTCACCAAAGAAGACTCTTTACCCGGCAACACCTCGTTCTGATACAGAGCTTCGTGCTTTAACTGAAAAACCAAAAGACGGCCGTTCTGAAGGTGAGTCACCTGTAATCAGAGACATCAGCGATTAGATGCTTTAAGTTTAATGGTCCATAGTGATGTGGTGATTGGTGGTGGGGACTGAATGATTTGGCTTTTCTGTTTCAGTTAATTGTCTTTTCCGTACACTCAAAAGTTCTGTGTGTGATAATGTTCAAAAGACAATTTGAACACTGGGACAGTAAAATAGAGGTGATCCATACAGGATGATCACACTGCATAGATACAATACTGCATGCCTATGTAATGTCTTACAGCATACACTCACTGATGCTTGAGGAGGGAGCTATTAAGAGAGCGTGCCCCCAGAGGATTATCTGTCGTCAAACCAATACCCGATTGGTTCCAAATTTGGACTCTAGTTGGACAACATATCCAAAATTCACCTCACCTGTCCTGTTTCTTTACACTGCATCAGTGCAGAACTCTGTAGGCGGCCAAAGAAAGGCCAAATCGTTCAGTCGATTTCTGATTATGTTTTAAACTGAAGCTGAATAGGTCTTTACAGTACATGTAGTAAACGAATAGTCTAGTAGAATATTAATTGCAGTGTTTCTCCATCCTCACAGAAACTGATTGTGTTTTGTATCCCTGAAGACCTGATGAGTGCATCATCAAAGAAGAGTCTAAGGTCTGAACTACAGTACCAAACTCAATCCATGAGTTCTTTACCTCCTTTGTTTCTGCATTTATTATGTATATAATGGATAATATGTACAGAGAAGAAAACAAGTTAATTAAAGGTCCAATCTTTGTTAATTTACTCCTCTCATTTCCATGACTTTAATGAAATGTAATATAGGCTTGTTCGACAGCCGTGTTGAAAAAACATATTGCAGATGTGAACAGACTTTAACAGCATCAAAGAAGACTAATAACTTGGATATAGATAAATCATTTGGTGGTGGGTGTTATAACAGCATCAAAGAAGACTAATAACTTGGATATAGATAAATCATTTGGTGGTGGGTGTTATAACATTGATTTTTCAAGTCTTGATTATATAATTCCATAAATGTTGAATAAAGCTGTGTAGGAATTTGGCTGTAACAGGTTTTGGTTATTAGCAAATTAATTAATAAATAATACTATAATTATTATTATTAATAAAGATTATCAATAAACATTAATAATAAACGGGGCACCACCCTGGAATCAGGGACCAATGATCAAAACGTTAATATAGTCTCATTCTATATGCTAAACTATCAATTTGGATTGTTGATTAATAATTAAATTAATAACTATAACCAAAGTAGATAGTAAAGGTTGAAGGATATCGGAGTTCTTGACATAGCAGAGGTTGGCATTATTCACTCTTGTACAACATTAAAGAGACCACCGTGTATATTCCACAATCATTTATTTACAAGATAATAAAGGTTTAAAACACAATATTAATCTAACTAAATAACTAAACTAAACAAACCAAACAAAGTGTGTGTGTGTGTGTGTGTGAGAGAGAGAGAGAGAGAGAGAGAGAGAGAGAGCAAGAGAGGGAGAGAGGGAGAGAGACAAGATGGCTTCTTGTCTCAAGATGTCTGCCTACAGACAAAAGGGGCGAGCACTGTAAAACTACAAAGATGACAGAATCAAAGATGGCCGCCAGCATGTCATCACATGACCTCTTTGTTTTTCGGAACACATGTGCTCAGGAAGGACAGAGAGGGGGGTGATGTGGGGGTTAAGATTAGGTGCCTGACTTTAAAAACAGATCACAGCTCACAGCTGGTGGTACTGTGAGGTGGTCGGCTTATTATTAACACGGTGTGTTTCCATGTAACGTATCGGCGGATGCCTCGCTCATTCAGCAGCCTTGTTATGTCTGTATAACGTTACACTACGTTGTCTGCCATCCCGTCATCAACCGCTTTTTTTTTTTTTCTCACCACGGACGACCAGCAGCTATGGTGATGCTTCATCAACGCGTCATTAGTCACACTATGCATGTGTCATACCCTGTGGTCTTAATGCTGATCGGAATTCTTAAAACAAATCCTGAATCCGGATCATGATCCGGATCGCCACTAAAAACGAATGGATGGTTCATTGTTCTGCACGTCACCCCTCCAAAAAACTCTATTCAATCCACTGCAAACTTTTGGAGTAATCCTGCTAACAGACGGATAAACAAACAAATGCCAGCGAAAACATAACCTCCTGCCGAAGGCCTTTGACTCATTCTAGGCATTTTCAGTTCTGGGGAACTGTCTGTTTTTCATTGTGTGAACATGTATAAACCACGGATTGATGGTTCTCAATCAATAAATTAGAACTGTGACGCTTTATTTCACAACAATGACTGGCTCGCAGCACATTAACCCTTATGCATGATTAGGCAGGCAGCAACTGTCTCATCTGTCAAACTGTAGATGCTTGCTTCAGGAGGGATTGGCAATTCTGATCTTTACATTAGCTCTCTCTCTATTTACCAAACTCCTCTCAACCTGGGTGGGACAGATTTACATTCAGAGGTCACCGAGACTGCAGAGACTCATTTAATTCTGTGAGTATTCAGACATTAATTGGGAATTAATTTGGCAAAAAAATTCAACACAAAACTTCCCAGCTTCGTTGTTGCAAGTCTCCTGCTTAACTGTTTGTTGTACAGTTTTTGTATTGTAAGTGGATAAAGTAGTGATGTTAAACTTGTCTGCAACTTGTAATGAACTAAGTCTCTCAGAAGTAACGTTGTTTGACCTTAAGGCTACATTCATGTTTTAGTTCTCTCTGAAACATCTGGAAACATCTGGACACTTCTATTTCTTCAAACTGTGCAGAAAGAAATCTCAGTTGCATTGAGAAGCAGCTAAAAAGATCATGAAGATATTCATTTTACACCTATATATTAAGCAACTCTGCGGTTGTGTCAGTTTAGGGAGTGTTATGTGAGAATGTTTTGGCTGTGATGAGATCCACAGCATCTGCATGAAACTAGCCACTGCTTCAATCGCTTCAATCTCTCCAAAAGGTGTTTTTATGCAGGCTGCCAACTGTATCACACTAAGATCAGCTAGTTGTGATATTGAGACTTGCTTTCACCTTGGTTCTAGCTATGATTAAAGGAAGAGATAGCTGGTCATGCTGGTCTTTAGAGCAAAGATGGGCCACTGAGTCATATAATCTTTCAGATACATAAAAAACATCACCCATTTTTGCATATTCACCAGTAATCTGTGGTCTCTGCTGCACCACGATCTATTGACTAATGAGCATGGAGACTTCTTCAGCCACGTCCGGTGGCCTATCTACTCATTCTTTACACCTTGCAAAATAGGCCAGAGAGTCGGTGTGCTGAGAGAGTTATATATAATATAATAATATAATATACTATCATATAATACATTATATTTCAATATATTGGTGCATAGATTCTTTGCTTGTTAAACATACAGTGGGTAACACATTTTATACCACTGATGCACAATTGGCCATCTGAATGAAGCTCTTATAGGATTTTACAGGTAGGTTTATTTTAGCACATTGCAAACTGTGTTAGCTCCACTTCACTGCTGACCATTTACTTGAGTTTTAGATTTCTTTATTGCTCTAAGGACTGGCAGAGAAAATATTGCACTAATTTCTCATCACTTTCATTTCAACACAGCGGACGTGTCCCGATGGAGCCAGCAAGTGATCCAGAGAACAATCTGATGAAAGATGACGACAGTCCAAATCCTGCTCCAGCAAAGTGTTACAAGAGAGGCCAGTGGGCCAACAAGAGGGAGTTCCTTTTGGCAGTAGTCGGTGAAATCATCGGTCTGGGCAACGTTTGGAGATTTCCATATCTGTGCTTCAGAAATGGAGGAGGTGAGAACATGATTTAAAAGTCTCATTGTATTGTTCAGCAGAAAGTTAGATGAGAACAAACTAGATCATTAACATTTTGTGTTTGTATTTGTCTCACTATAACTCATTACTTCAATAAATTCTCCCCTTTAGGAGCTTTCTTGGTCCCTTATGTTGTGATCCTGCTCACCTGTGGAATCCCCATCTTCTTTCTGGAGGTATCTCTGGGACAGTTAACTGGTCAGGGTGGAATCACATGTTGGAGGAAAATATGTCCTTTATTTGAAGGTACTGCTAGCTTATATTCAATACAGTGCACATATTTTAAATACTTGTTACATTACTGGTGAACCTAATGTTGAATGCTGAGTCATAACGATTACCTCTGCCTCCCAAACATCTTGATAAGGAGGGAGGGAAGGGGAGAGGTTGGGAGGGAAATAGGTGAGGGATGAAAGGAGAAGCAAAGGGGGAATGCTCACACTGTTTGTTGTGTGATGTTCACGGGCAAATAAACTATTCTGAGCCTCGACTGTACCGCCATACTCCTTCTCCTTGAGATAAATTCATAATTTGTTCCATATTAAGGTCTATAAATCTACTCTAAACTATTCAAATTAACTGCTTTCTCGTGCTTTTGGCTTTTATGGTATGCTTGCTGAAGAGGCTAATGTCTATCTGGAGTGTTTTACATGTCTTGACCAATAATTAGCATCGATTTATAGCTAGATATCCTGCTTTGGAAACTTTTTACTGTATTTATCTTGCAGAAAATGAACCGATCCACTTTAATATTATCGATGGCTGCTACTTAAAATAAGCCAAAAAAAAGAAATAATGTGCTACATTATTGGCAAAATTTTGGGATTCAGTGCAATAAAACACTTAAGATGTACATTTCTGCAATGAGACAAAGTAAGAAAGAAGACAGGCAGAAAGAGATGGAAATAAAAGAGTCCCAAAGCATCTCGATCTCCCTCCAACGGCTCATGAAGAGAGCCCTGAAAAAAGGAGAAGAAAAAAAACTAAAATATGCCCAGAATTTAATTGTATTTTTGTCAATAGGTGTAGGCTACGGCGGTCAAATGATAATGCTATACACTGTGATGTATTATATCGTCATCCTGGCTTGGGCTTTCCTCTACCTCTTCTCCTCCTTCCACGCTGTACTCCCCTGGGCCAGCTGCAACAACACCTGGAACACAGGTACACATCTGCATTATGATGGTGCCATGACCTTATATAGGTACAGTATTACAGTCAGTGGCGACAAATGACTAGTTTGTTTCTAGAAGAGGAACTGGTAATGTATTAAAAAACTTACAAAGCTGACTCAATATCAACATGGCAGCATATTCTAAAAATGTCTAGCTATTCTAACTTGTTATTTCTTATTCTTCCACTGCAAGAGAACTGCGTTGATTATGGTCATAATGATTCAGTTCATGGCCACATCAATGAAAATGCAACATCTCCAGTTAAAGAGTACTGGCTGTAAGTACTCATCTCACCAAAATTGTTCTAGAGTCGTAATAGTTTATGTTGACATAATTTTCCTTCTGCACACAGGAGGAGAGTCCTGGGTTTGTCTGGAGGAATTGAGGAGATGGGCAGTATCCGCTGGGACCTGGCTGGATACTTTCTGCTAAGCTGGATCATCTGTTACTTCTGTGTCTGGAAAGGAGTCAAGACATCAGGAAAGGTGAGATGTATACAATTATCATCAACGGGGTGTAAATAGAACTTCAAATGAAAGTTACAAATGTAACTACGGTTCTATGAATCCTTGATTACTGCCAGAGGCATGTAGCTCGCCTACACACTTTGGTGAAGTGACGGCAAGGAGAAATGCAGTTTTGGCCGACTGCCACCTCAACTCTGCCTGTGCTGAGGGTTCAAAGGGAGGCAAACATAGGGTGTCCAACACCAGCGGCAGGTCCTATGTAGGAGCCCTCGGGGGACGCAGCCTCAGAGCCCGTTGTAAGAAGAAGGACACCAGCCTGTTGCTGCACACTGTCTTATTGTCGACACTATCATGCTACGATGAAATAGCAGCCACATACACCCTCAGTGTAGACGGAGACCGGCCACTGTTCAGGTGACTAAAGTGTCGAGGGCTGGAGACTCTGGACATTTAAGCAATGGATGTGAGGCAACCACAATTAGGGAGATAGAGCCAGGAAATTCCACCAAAGACGGCTTCATTTCGATGCATTTCCCCTTTAACCTCAATAAGTGTTGTATCTACAGCAAGTACACAAACAAAGGGAGATGAATGACATAAACTAGCATTGCATATAATCTAATCAATTAGCTTAATAGTTAAAGCAAAGTCAGGTAATACAGCAACACAAGCAATATTCCAGAGCATGGGAATTGAGTCATAAAGTAACACTGAATCCAGTATGTATTGATGCTTCTCTCACAGGTCGTCTACTTCACGGCCACTTTTCCGTACGTGATGTTGATTGTGTTGCTGATCCGTGGGCTGACATTACCAGGAGCTGTTGACGGAATTCGATTTTACCTTTCTCCTGATCTGACTCGTCTGACTGATCCTCAGGTGAGGTTCATGTTTGAGTGATGAGGGGATGTATAAGTGACTCACTGTACAGAGCACTACTTGGGTATGTGGCTGAAGGGAGGGTGAGAGGCAGAAATATTATAAGTGATATGATAAGTATAAGCATCAAATAAATAAATAAATACATATTTAAAGGCATAACAATCACAATTCATTTAACTGTTTTAAGGTGTGGATGGATGCTGGGAGCCAGATATTATTCTCCTATTGTGTCTGCTCAGGCTGTTTACCATCTTTGGGAAGCTACAACAAATACAACAACAACTGCTACAGGTAGGGAAAATACATATTATTCTATACGTTTTATGTCTTTAACTGTTTATGTGAAATAGGATATAATACCTAATCATCTTTTTTAATTTTCAGAGACACCTTCGCCTTGTGCACACTAAACAGTTTAACCAGCTTTGTTGCCGGCTTTGCAGTCTTCTCAGTCCTCGGCTTCATGTCGTATGAGTTGGGTGTTGACATCTCAACCGTAGCTGAATCAGGTATGGGAGGGTTTGTAGAAAAAACACTGTGTTGTATATTCACTGTTGTGTTCCTATGAAAAACAGCAAATAATAAGTATCTACCAACATGTTTGTGTTTGTACATATTAAGAAAATAAAGGCGTTATCTGCATTCACTTCCTTGCAAAGTCTTAACCCTAAATTAAACTGTAAAACTCTCCTGATGTCATGTGGGTCTTCACAGTGCTCTATTGACTACCTTCATTGGCTTTTTCTTAACCCTAATCTTAACCATAAGACACATCACCTAAAATATGATTTCACCAATGGAGACACAGCAGGAAGGTGTAGAGGACAGGAAGTCGGGGATAAGATTGTGGCAGCATCCTCCTCTAAACCAGCCGGGGTAAATTGGGCCAGAAATAAGAGTTTCAGTTTTAATTACTCCCCATCTCAGGACAAAAGCTCAGGTTTTGGTCTAATGCTTTCATCAAAATCAACGTATTACTTTAAGTACATTATGACCCATAAGAGTACTAATGCCTAACCTATTTTGCCATCTACTTTGGACCACTTGCAGGTCCCGGCCTGGCATTCATTGCTTACCCTCGGGCAGTAGCCATGATGCCTTTACCCCAACTCTGGGCTGCCTTCTTCTTCATCATGATAATCTTTCTTGGACTGGACAGTCAGGTAAAGTGTTAACATTCAGCTGTATCTAAAATATACATCCGATTTTTATAACATTCGATCATAAGCATCTCTGTTCTTCTGCTCTGAATTATCAACAAATCCCCACATGAAAAGACAACTTCAATCTACAGTATTTCTCCACTTCCTTTCACTTTTAATGATTTTATGGCTTCATGGCACTTTTAGATGATCTATAACATATTGTCAATGCTTCTGATTTGTGAGTTCCACTCAGTGATCAGCCATTGCATAAAAGACAATAAAAAGCCAAATACAGTCGATCAGTTTACATTGCAGTAAGTGATTAGACAGAATGTACGCTGCCTTGTTTGTTCAAGGTAACAAAAAGCTAAAACCATTCACCCAACCCACCACACAGGCCTCGTAAGTATCAGTGTAGAAAATGTAAATGTAACACTACTCTTTTAACCACAGTTTGTGTATCTGGAAGGCTTGGTGACATCCATATCAGACTTGTATCCATCCTTTTTCTTCACTGGTCATCGACGTAAACTACTTCTGCTGGTCATCTGTGGTGTATCCTTCGTTATTGGCCTGTTCATGGTGACTGAGGTAAGAGTTAAATTCTTTAACCTTTGAAACTAAAACTGCACCTGTCTGTCAGCAAGTCTCTATATCTGTGTCAAATATGTTTTCCCTTTGAACAAAACAATCTCTTTTCTCTTTCTTATGTGCTGTAGGGAGGACTTTATGTATTTCTGCTGTTTGAATACTATGCCTCCAGTGGAATACCAATCATGGTTTTTGCCATTTTGGAGTCCATCTGTGTGGGATGGATATTTGGTGAGCAACAAAAATCATTTTAATCAAGGACAGGAAGTGGGGGTGACACATACGCTTTCAATAATGTGGATTTTAAAGTACAGTATATTAAATAAGCCACCAGTAACATTGTATATATACCTCCAAAGTAGCAGTGCCCCTTTAAACTATACCATAATGTAAGGCTTCTAACAAAACTGGCAGAATGTAACCCAAAAACATGACAAGGAGGCAGGCAGTTCAACAGTAAAGTTAAACTTTTACTTAGTAAAGCAGGCAAAGCAAACTGAAGCAAACTTTCACTGACCGGTATAACCTTGGAGACGTGGAATGTAGGATGAATTCTCATGGACCCGGTGCAGGCGGACGGCCACAGGGTCGATGACTCTGGAGATGGGGAATGGACCTACAAACTGCGGTGCCAGCTTCTTGGATTCCACTCGGAGTGGAGGGTCCCGTGTAGACAACCAGACGCGTTGCCTGGGGGTATAATGGAGGGGCTGGGGCGCGGCAAGTTAAGCTTTTACTTAGTAAAGCAGGCAAAGGTCAATAGCAGGTAATCAATCCAATCAGCCAAACAAATCTAATGAGTGGCAGGCAACAGGCAAGGTCAAGATATCAGGAAGATCAAAAACTAGTAATTCAGGCAAGACAAAGAAGTGCTGGAAAGCTAGATGGCAAAACACTAGACAATCTGGCAAGTGAGTGGTGAACTGGGACTGGTATATATAGACTGAGGAACTGATTAGGGAACAAGCTGTAGGTGAGGAGGTTGTGACACATAACTAATAACAGTGCTATCTTTTTTTTTTGGCAATTTAGACTTTGATAAGATGAGTTTTGTTGATCAGTGCTGTTTTCATAAAAATATTACAAATTATATAAAGAAGACATTAAATTGATATTTGCTCATGTGACTCACTTTGCAAATGTTTCTCATCTGCACCCTCAAATATCCGTCTGTCTACAAGGTGCTGATCGTTATTACGACAAAATAAAGGAAATGATCGGCTACTACCCCTCTTCGTATATGAAATATTGTTGGAGGTTCTTCACACCACTTGTCTGTGTTGTAAGTAGATTTATGGTGTATTGTTGTGTCTGTAAGCCGTAAAGCTCAGGAGACAAAGTCAAAATTGATATTCAGAAAGAAGAAAGATATATATTTCTTGACGAAAAGGTAAGCTGTTCGCTTGATGTTCTCTGGATGTCTCTTCTTTTTTAATAGGGAATATTGCTGTTCTCTCTGGTCAAGTTCACCCCGCTGAAATACAACAACACCTACCAGTACCCCTGGTGGGGTTACGCTTTAGGGATATTTCTTGCTCTCTCTTCAGTTCTCCTGACTCCTCTGTGGATTCTCTATAGTATGGCAGTAACCCCGGGAACAGTGAGACAGGTAAGTGTCTCTACTGACAGCACAGCGTACTCCGGTCATCACAAAGATTTACTGCCAAAGATAAAGTTAATAAAGTATTGTGCTATTTCAGTTAATTCAGTGTAACCATTTGCTGTAAAAGGTCAATTCCTTGACCGTTCTCTGACCGAACCTACATGCAGCTCACATGGAGCTACGTCTGAAAGCTAGTTTGGTAATATAAATCTAAAGCACCCATTTATTTCTCTGCACATACGTTGTATTTTTTATATGTTCTATTTGAGTGACCTGAAATATGCCATTTTTAAGTCAAATTTGAGGTTTCTAGTGGGGCACTATTCATGTTACAATGCAAGTGATCTGGCAAATTTGGTCTTTTCACAGAGACTGAAAACGTTATGCACTCCAGCAGCCGACCTATGTAACACACCAAAGAAGACTCTTTACCCGGAAACACCTTGTTCTGATACAGAGCTGCGTGTTTTAACTGAAAAACCAAAAGATGGATGTTCTGAAGGTGAGTCACCTGTAATCAGAGACATCTCTAAGTTTAATGATCCATAGTGATGTGGTGATTGGTTCATTCTGTTTCAGGACTTTCATGGTCTTTTCAGTACACTCAGAAGTTCTGTGCTGATAATGTTCATAAAGACAATTTGAACACTGTGACAGTAACATAACGAGCATCCTGCGATCTGAGGTGATCCATACAGGACGATCAAACTGCATAGATACGATAATGCATGCCCATGTAATGTCTTACAGTATATACTCACTGACGCTTGAGGAGGGAACCAGTGAGGAGAGGCCAGAAAGTGATCAATGTGATAATTTGTTGCTCTTACTCTGGCAGCAGCGTTTAATAAAAGTTGAAGATTTTAATAATAGAGCTCTGTGGCCCACAAAAGCTACATTGAGATCAACTACACACCTATAAAGTTTCGTGACTGCATCTTGAATGGTTGTGACGCTATCGCGATGACAAGATCTGTCAAAACCGCTTCTGCGGCAGTTCCCGCTACAGTCAGTGTCTCCAGGACCACAGTTTGACATGATGACACACACAGACTCACAAGGTGAAAACAATATCAGCGTTGCGGTTGGTAATGAGTGGTTTACGGAGCTAGAAGCCATAATTAATGTCTTATTTATAATATAATTAATAATAATAATTATAATAATATTATAATAATAATAACAATTTATTATGAAAAAAAATAAATAATAATAATACCTAGACATTTTAAAATGTCAAAAAGTCAAAGTAATTCATGTTTAGACTCTAGTTAGACGACATATCTAAGATTCACCTCACCTTTCCTGTTTCTATATGCTGCATCAGAGTAGAACTCTGTTGTCTCAATCCCCTTCAGCTGATGATTTCTGATTATTTATTTTCACAGAAACTGTAAATGATTAGTCTAGTATTATAGTAGTAGTATAGTATTAATTGCTGTTTCTATCCATCCTCACAGAAACGGTTTTGCATCCCTGAAGACCTGATGAGTGCATCATCAAAGAAGAGTCTACGGCCTGAACTACAGAACCAAACTCAACCTTTTTAGCTCCTTTTGTTTCTGCATTTATTGTATAGCCTTTATGGATTATAAGTACAGACTGACTTTAAATGAAAACATAGGCTCCATTGCAAATGTAAACAGATCTTTAGCAGCATCAAAGAACAACAATAACTTAGATTTAGTTGAGTGGTAGTAGTTAAACTATTTGTTTTAGATGTTGGTGGTGGGTGTTTAACAAAGGAGTCTTGATATATATATACCATATAGCTTCTTTCAACAACATTTATGCAATTATATAATCACGACTTCTTTAGTTTACTGTATGTGCAGCAGTTATATAGAGCTCTTGATGATCAACATTCATTGTGTTTATTACTATTTCAATGTTTTTGGGAGATTAATGTCATTTGTAACAGGGTTATAAGGATTTGAAGTAAAACTTTGAGTCAACAGTCAACATGTAAACATTGCCAAAACATATACAGCTTGAGTATATCTTTATAAATTGTATCATAAATGGTGCATTTTAGTGTATTTTCATCAAATTTACAGTCACAGTTGTTGTAAAGAGTAGTAGAATACATTCAGTTGCATCATTGTCTGTGGGATCTGGGTATGGTAGGTATGGTAAGATTGTCAATAGAACAGGACATCACGCGCCTCACCCATACTGCCCTATAGTCACGGGTACAGAGCACGGAGGTGCAGAAGGGCTTGCTTTGGGAAAAGCCTGATTCTTGCAGACAACAACAGGCCTCGATGAATAGGCCCCAGTGTGTACTGTTGTTTGTCATGTTATTACTGTTATGCTATTATTGTCTGGCGTGTGAATTGCTGTGGAAATTAATTTCCCCATGGGGCGCAATAAATCTAAAATCATATCTGGCTACAGGTGTGAAACTGTGTGTTCTGTCAAGACTTTCCTTCAGGTCTTTTCAAGTATGGAGCCTACCTGGAATATGCAAATATCCAAACCGCTAGTATGTTGAGTTTGGTTCCTCTCGGTTGTTTTCACATAATAAAATTAGCTTTGCATATTAGCTAACGTCAGTACTTGTTCCAGCAGACCTCTGCCAGGCATAATGTCAGTTAAAAGTTAACTTTAACCATCCCGCTTTTATTTGAAAAAGGACCGCAGAGAGAAACAGACTTAACATACTTGCTGTATTGACGTTCTCTTTAGTATTTGCAGATTATATGTAAATCACACTCTCCTTATCCCCTTAAACCGGGGTTTTCCAGTTATCCTGGCTCAGTTTAGCCTCGGTTTCATGAACGCAGTGGCACATAAGTTACCATGGACATTTATTCTGTGCAGCCATAGCCTGCTCCAGACCAGGCTAAAACCCAGGCCTAATTTATCCTGGTGTCTTATCTGCTCAGTCAGCAGTCACTCCGATCAGAAACCAGTGTGTTTTGACCTTATGACCTTATGCATGTATTTTGCCTTATTTTTATCAGCCTGCATTAAAATACCATATTTAATGCAGGCTGATAAAAATAAGTACTAACTGAATACATGTCATTTTAACATTGTGATCATCATTCATTTTTATTTTTATAATCATTCATGTGATAATCATTATTACGGTTATATTTTTTTATGAAGACTGCTGTTCATATTGTTGTTAGAGGTTTGATGAATATATTATTGATTAGAAATGGCTGATAAAGTTCATTGGACCAGTAACTATATAGTGCACTGTACTGTATATTCATGAAACTACAGGGAGAGGACACCACAATGCTTTGACCTTTTATTTTTCTTGGATCACTGGCGTTACCTCCATTTCAGCATCAGTAGATCTGTGATCGACCTCGTGGTCTATTGAGGAAAGCAGTGAATGCGCATCTATCTGAATTACTTACACCTGGCTCAACCTAGTCGCTCCTTCTCAGCCTGGCTTGGCCTTCGTGAAACCAATTAAGCCAGGATGAACTGACTAGACTAGGTCAAGCCTCGCTTTCTCTCTTATACTGGATATCTTTATTCTGCTTTTGTGAAACAGGCCCCGGGTCGGTTGTTCTGCATGTAAATGAAAATATTAACTTGATTACTGACACTTTTAGCACAAACATTGACGCTCACAGTTACTGTATATGCGTAGCATTCACTAGTGAAACTTTATTATGAGCTATCTGTCAAAAAATATTACAGCCACCTCACTAATGGTTAAAATAAAACACAAACACACAGCGCAAAGAGACAACTATGGAAACTGGGAAATATGAGCCGTCACTACAATATTTCAGTAAGAAAGTGCGTTTTGATCTGCTCTGTTTGTGTGTGTGTTTTTTTTTTAATCTAGCTCAATAGAAAAAAAATGAGAGAAAGTTGGCCTACAAATCTGGTGCATTAAAGCACAATTATGACCATCCATCCATCCATCTTCAACCGCTCATCCGGGTTCGGGTCGCGGGGGCAACAGCTCCAGCAGGGGACCCCAAACTTCCCTTTCCCGGGCCACATTAACCAGCTCTGACTGGGGGATCCCGAGGCGTTCCCAGGCCAGGGTGGAGATATAATCTGTCCACCTAGTCCTGGGTCTTCCCCGAGGTCTCCTCCCAGCTGGTCGTGCCTGGAACACCTCCCAAGGGAGGCGCCCAGGAGGCATCCGTACTAGATGCCCGAACCACCTCAACTGGCTCCTTTCGACGCAAAGGAGCAACGGCTCTACTCCGAGTCCCTCACGGATGACTGAGCTTCTTACCCTATCTCTAAGGGAGACGCCAGCCACCCTCCTGGGTTTGTACCCGCGACCTCGTTCTTTCGGTCATGACCCAACCCTCATGACCATAGGTGAGAGTAGGAACGAAGATTGACCGGTAGATCGAGAGCTTTGCCTTCCGGCTCAGCTCTCTTTTCGTCACAACGGTGCGGTAAAGCGAATGCAATACCGTCCCCGCTGCTCCGATTCTCCGACCAATCTCACGCTCCATCGTCCCCTCACTCGCGAACAAGACCCCGAGGTACTTAA
>CAKAOH010000324.1:0-10710 GCA_916701665.1 Sebastiscus tertius | reverse complement strand
AAGTCGTCTTCACCACGTCTAGATGCCTAAATGCATTGAGTTTCTGCCATGTGATTGGCTGATTAGCTATTTGTGTTAACAAGCAATTGAACAGGTGTGCCTAATAAAGTGGCCGGTGAGTGTATATATATCCTGTATGTAGCAATGACTTGCGTTGTTCAGGTTTTATTCGGTTTCCTTTAAGCTTATTTTTTTGTAATTAAGGCTCTTGTTATTCCAGAATGATTTCATATTCATAGAAGCAAGAACAGAAAGGAAAAACCTCCCTTTGCTGTGTTTGTCAAAAATCCCTAATTCCAGCATCGCACTTGTAGATATGTGCTTCTTTTCTTTGTCTTATGTGATAGTAAACTCAATATTTATGGGTTTGGGTTTTGGAAAACTAATTTGGAGACTGCAACCTTACTATTTCAATTCAATTATTATAGAAGGATCTTCTTTTGTCCTAAATCACCAGTATTGAGTGAGATTGGCTCGCTGCCCTCATATTTTCTCCCTTTACACTCCTGAAGTAGCAGAAAATGAACTGCAAGGAGGATGAGCCACCAGAAGAAAATCTCCTGTCATAATGAGTCTTGATGTGCTATTTTTGAAGTGCAGACAAAAATGAGACTTAGGTTGTCACCTTGTAATGAGGATAAAGCTTCTCAATGACGCTGGTGTGGCGGCAGAATCTCCTCCATCTCAGCATGAGCAGATATTTGATCTGAGCGAGGTGATATGATCTGTCGGTGTAGAACTGTGGAGAAATATACAAGAATGAATATCATATCCTTTCTCTTCTACTGCATATTGAGACCCTTTTCTCTTTAAATGATTTTAAACATAGAATAAGGGAAGTGGTCACTGCTAGCTGCAGTTGTTTCAATTAAATAGCAAACACATGACCAACATGCTGCATTGTTAATGCACTGTATAATGATGTAATGTATTTTGTCGTGCCTATTGTTGCTGTCGTGATTCAATGTTGTCTTTTTATGTGTTGGATGCTGCTATCTGACCCCGTCTCTGCTAGGTCTCATTTGTGAAAGAGGTTTTAATCTCAATGTGACTTCCTAGTTAAATAAAAATTATGATGCATATTAACATTTCTTTTAATGATCTTTATTTTTCTGGAGTTTGTAGTGTCCTCACCTGGTGCAGTAGTGGAGGCAGACTGTCAGGAGTGTACTCTAAACTCAAACAACTATCCAGCTCTCTCTGCATGACGTCAGCCGGAGACTGAACCGGCAAAGCTTCAGCCACCTGCAACCAGGAGGAGATGGAGCTCAGGAAAGACTAATGAGTTACCATGCATATCAACAAGAGGTTGTACAGTTTCTAACGACCTAAAAATGTACTTTCTGTAGCTCTGAGACTGTCCTTGAAAGAGATAAAAGATGAATTTTCAGTCTCACCTGAAGCCCTCTCCTCAGTGCATGTTCCCTCTCCACATGGAAGAAGGAAATCTCTTTTGGAGGTATAACAGAGCTGAAAAAAAATTTAATTAAGAAAAATAAATTAATCTAATCACTTAAAAAATAGCACATCAAGACTCAATGTGACAGGAGAAATTTCTTCTGGTGGCTCATCCTCCTTGCAGTTCATTTTCTGCTACTTCAGGAGTGTTAAGGGTGAAAATATGAGGAGGGCAGCGAGCCAATCTCACTCAATACTGGTGATTTAGGACAAAAGAAGATCCTTCTATTATAATTGAATTGAAATAGTAAGGTTGCAGTCTCCAAATTAGTTTTCCAAAACCCAAATCCATAAATATTGAGTTTACTATCACATAAGACAAAGAAAAGCAGCAAATATTTACAAGTGAGATGCTGGAATAAGGGGATTTTAGACAAACACAGCAAAGGGAGGTTTTTCCTTTCTGTTCTTGCTTCTATTAATATGAAATCATTCTGGAATAGCAAGAGCATTAATTGCAAAAAAAATAAGCTTAAAGGAAACCGAATAAAACCTGAACAAAGAAAGTCATTGCTACATACATATATAAATAAATAAAAAATAGAGCATTCATAGCTTTTCTGACATAATAAAATCTTCAAACAAATTAAAAGTTGAATTAATTAGCAATAAAATGCATCATTGCTCAATGCAACACACTTGGGGGTTCTGCTACTACAGCCTTCTGTCTGCTACCAGTAGCTAATGGTAGCTAATTATTATATTATTATTATATATTATATATTATAATTATAACTCCTCCCCCTTCTGCAGGAAGGACAGCTGAAAACACCAACACTGAGTACAAATATAATATCAATATCATGTGCTATACTACTTTTTACATTCTCATGTGCAATATCACTGTTCATTGTGTGCAATATTAATGTCACCACCATCATCCAAGCTTCCACACCTGTAACATCTGGAGGTCACTGCTCCTGGAGGAAATCCATTCTCCTCAATTTCCGCCCTGAGTGCTGAGAGTTGACGCGACAGATCTGCCTCCATCTGCTCCACGTTGACAGAGGAGGAAACTCTGTACACGTCACACATGGCTCAGGATCAACACGTTTAGGAGCTGGGAAATCCAAACATTTCAAACATAAAAAAACACTTCTTTAAATCCTGCCAAATCTGTGCCTCCGCATGCTGACTTGTTGTGGTGTATCCATGGAGACACACATCCATCCTGAAGGGCTTCCTCTCCCATTTCCTGTCCTTCATCTGGGCTCAGTGACTGCTTTTGATCTGTAGAGGGCTCTAATGTTACACTGCAGTGCTTTTGTTAGATTATCAATGCTGTTGGGCCTTTTTAAATACTTACCACTTCAACTGTGATCTGTAGTCTACAATACAGCATGTAAATAAACAATCATGCATCAGTTGTTGAGCAGCACCTACCTCAGCAACCATGCATTCAAAACCCATGACTTAATCTCAGTGGGCCCATTCCTCTTGGATACAGTGTGTGATTGGTTCTTAGCTCATGATGTGATTACCCAATAGCAAATCGCCTCCTCGGTGCCTGCAGAGTCAAGTCTGCAGCTGTGCAATTCCTCTAGAGACAGAAATAAAACAAAAAGGTAGATGAAACAAACCCCAGATTTTCAGTGGTTCTTTAAGCTTTATTTACATGCACCATCTCTGATACAGCCAAGATAGGAATTACAACTGGCAATGTCAACTTGATGTCTTCTTTTTGTTTTGTAGGAGCAATAGGAAGAAATGGAGTTTGAATATTGGCAGTGAGAGTTACTCAAGATTAATGTAGAAAAAAATGAAGCTTCAAGTCATCCATGTGAAGCTACAAAAATGATATTTGGAAGCACAAATGTGCAAAATATATTTTTGTAAAATAAAAAAAAAATAAGCAAATAAGACTCAATATTTCTGTGACATTAAAGTCAGTTCAATTCAACAGGGTGTCACATTTAGATTTAAAGGGGGACACCATTTCAGGCACTGTTTGCCGTTCGTTGTCGGTCCTGATCAATACCCGACTGGAGGTGGTCAAAGTGTTGAATAGACCATTCAAAGAAAAGTGCTTTTACACAGCTCGACCACACGTCATATGGAAAAAGCACAAAATATGCACATGTGGAAAAGAAAATAAATAAAATTTCATTTAACAAGAAGACAAATTCAGTGAAAATTGACAGTTTTCCAGCTGATAAAAATGTAAACTAAAAAAAGTTCATCCTGCCGTTCCTACAAAAACTGTGCTGATGTGTTTGTTTTGTTTGCCCTTATAGCACTGGTTCCTACTATTTATACACTGTAGATCCTCTTATTTCCACTTAGTTAAATGCAGAAATATTTTGGCAATATTTAAAATACTGTGGTTTCTCAAATGGCAAAAATGGCTCTACGTTACTACACGACCTCCTCCCACAGGGTTGGACACACTATTTGACCCAGCACCTGCTATAGTGCTGATAACATAGGGGAGGCTACTAATGCTGCTCCATCTGCAGCCACTCCCTGCTATCTTCTTATTTATAGCACCAAGAACTCCTTCAAATTAACAAACACCAAAATATTGTAGTCGAGTGCTGTGGAGTCTCTAAGTGTGGTTACTTTAATCCAAATAGTCCTACGTGTTTACTAATGGTAACTAGAGCTAAATCATGTTTCTTGCTATACACGGTCCTAAACTCGGTGTACTGAGCAGTACTTCCAATATTGCAGTAAGAGGAAGAGGAGGAGGAGGGGGGGGGAGATGGTGAAAAGGGATCTGCAGCAGAAACACCATATTATCAAGACTTCAGTAATGCACCTCTTTAGAAGGAACAGAATTCACAGTAATGTCACTAAAATCACAGGGTAAAATCCGCTAAGTAAAAATAAAACATTACATACAAAAACCACACAATGTAGATCAGTTCACATCTTGATAACATATTAACCTCTACAGATTGATATTTGGTGCGTGACTCTGTGCATCAAAGGGAAAGGGGGAAAAAAAGCTTTTCATTAAATCTTTTAGTCCATTTAGTCTCTCAAAGAAACTTTAAAATAAAAAAAAAAAAAAAGCTTGTCAAGTATCCTCCACTGGAACGTAATAATGTAACATTCTCTGCAGCTTTTTCTGTAAACAGGCTGTCACTCACAACAGGCTGACAGCTGGTTTGGCAAAAACGTTGGTTTAGGTATGAAAGGGTGTGAAAGAGGAGAGAAAGCAGGGTGAAAAACATAATTCAGTTTTGTGTATCACTTAGTGACACTGCATGAGTGATTCCCTGAGACTAACACGAGTTGATGCTTTTCATATAGCTTTAACAAAATGTTCTGTACTTCCAGTCGGTACTGCTGTTCACACCGCCCAGGCATTGATCTTTTTAAAGAATTTTTTTCTTCCTTTGTGAAGACACCATTGTGTGTCTCAGACACTTGAAATACAGTACCGAACTTAATGCCTCACATTAAAAATAATGGAAAAAATACTACATGAATACACTTTTACGTACTTTCTTCCCTCTAGTTGCACAACGCAGGACACAACGAACCCCAATTTACAATTCCCCAACTTCGTTTTTAACCCACGCTGAGCTCTGATGGAGCTTCTCAGCTTGGCACCCAGCTGTGAGGGGAGGTCTGTTTGGAGCTGGAGAAGCTTCCTGAATTCCTGTTGGCGTTCTGGGCGGAGGAGAGGCGAGAGTCGAAGCTGAGGTCCAGGCAGTCTGCGTCCATCAGTTCGTTGCGGATGATGGAGTCCATGTCACACTCGAGACTGCCGTTGAACACGTCGAGGTCCAGATCGGCGGGAAAGCGGTCCTGGCCGGACAAGCCAGAGCCGAGCTGCATAGAGGCGTTCTTGCTGGGAGACTTCAGGAGCGGCTGCTTGGCGTCAGGGTGGCCGGCGTCTTTGTCAGAGGTCGACAAGCCAGCTTGCCAACCAGGCACTGAAGCGCTTTGGGCCTCGCCTGCACTGGTTTGGTTCACCAACAAGTGGTCTTTGCGGAGCAGCATGGCGTTTCGGCGGGAGTTCTGCAGGGCGATGGCGGTGCTGGCCTGCGACATCAGCGGGTCGGACTGGGTGAGCATGACGTTGCTGTGGCCGTGGGAGTCCAGGCTGAGTAGATCCTGCAGGGTCTGGTGGTCGCTGAAGTGCGAGATGCAGGAGAAGGTGGTCTGCTTGTTCTCCTGGATGGTCTGCATGGGCGACTGGCGCAGGCTCGTGATGGACGACGGGCTGAACAGAGGGTTCGGCCCGTAGCTGCCAGAGGGGCTACCCAGACTGCTTCCTGAGCAGCTGAAGGTAAACACTGAGCTCCCCTGACCGTCGGCTCCGTTGTCTTCCTCTCCAGGAGGAGGCTGCTGGGATGCTGTCAGGCTGATATTGTCTAAAAGGTCGTCCATCAGGTTGTCGGAGAGCCCGTCGTTGAGGTTCATTGTACCCGCCAGGTCGGATAGCCCTGTAGGTCCCGTGGACGGGGACATGCTGCTGGGGCTGGAGTACAGCATCGGGGAGAGGGGCGAGTCATCGTCGGGCACCTCGTCCAGCTCCAGGTTGGCCAGGATCGGGGACAGACGACCGCTGAGCGTGCTGGCGTTGGAGTTGGTCCGGGAGCGGAAGTCTGTCCAGGCGTCCAGCTCGTCACTGCTGCGGGAGGTGGGACTTCCTGTCCACTTGGAGAGGCTGGAGGAGCTCTCTGAGCTGCCTTCTTGAGCTGCCTGCAGCGAGGCTTTCTTCTTGGTGGCGCGTCCTCGGGCTCCTTTGATGTACTTGCTGTTGTCCATGGATACGGCTCGTCGTCGGGGAGCTTTGCCTCCTTTCCCACCTTCTGGGTTGACCATCCACCAGGAGCTTTTCCCTGTTCCTTCATTCTGGACTTTCACAAAGCAACTATGGAGGGACAGATTGTGTCGGATGGAATTCTGCAATAAAAACAAATTAAAACAATTAAATGCATGTTTAATGCACATTCGTCCTGTAGAGCTAGTGAGAGCTAATGGAAACCAGAGTCAAATTCATTGTGTGCCTAAACATACTTGATCAATAAAGCTGATTCTGATATATAATTATACATCACTACATTACAAATCCACGAGGGCAGCTGAATGATCAGCTGCCCTCGTGGAATCATCATTTTGTAAACAAGCCAACAATTTAGCCACCTTCTCTTCATTTTATTTGGAGGTAAAACAGTGAGAGAAAAAAAAAAGTGCATCTGAAATGTTGATAATAATCCCTCATTGTACAGGAAAACGGTATATGCTCACAACTACATGTGACAGCCAGAGTGCAATAAAGAGATATAACTGGCCTTTCTGTGGAGCTGTCAGTCTGTAGGTTCATGCAGTTTGTGATCAGAAATGGGAAGAAATTATTTGGGGGTCTAAAGAAAAATTTGAGGGGTTTCCAGATATTTTTGAGACACAAAATCAAGTATTTTATTATTTTATTTTATTTATTTTTGGGGGATTTTTCTCTAACTTTTGATCTTTCATGTGAAATACTGCATATTTTCCACTCTTTGGGACTCTAAAAATCCTTCAACTGAAAAGAGAAGGAAAATTACTCTTAGGTTAAACTGCTCACAACCATTGTGTAGAAGACACTACTTTATTATGAGGGGTCACAAACCAGAGAGGTTGGTAACCACTGCACCAGGGGTAGAAATAAATACTGTAAGCCTCCCACAACAGATAATTCCAGGTTTTTGATACTGAACTATCTCAACCAAGTACTGTGAACAAAGCTGCTTTTCTAAGAAACACTTCTTCTTTGCACCTCACACTGACCTATTTCAGTTTGCTCAGAAAGGTCTAGAGGATTTCCCCGGAGATGTTCCCAACCATGTACAAAATTAAACAGCTGCAGCCCGCTGACGCCCGGCTCGCACCGAGTCACGGCGCAGTAACAGAGGAAGAAATCTCCGCAGCCCAAAGGCCAAGTTCACTGGGAGAGGGTCCAGCATAATTCTCTTAAGCTTGAATTAACTTGAGTAAACCGAGGTCCTATTTAAATCCATCTCTCAGAAGATTAAACTAATCAAACACTAAAGAAGCTCAACGCACACAAACTGCAGCTACACGAGGCCGCCCGTGACCTTTACCATATGGATCCTATAAAAGGCAGCTGTGAGGGAAGTTTCTCTCCAGCTCTGTGATGACTGAGAGATCACAAACGAGCGTCGGCCTCAGTTTTTCCTCTGAATGCAGTGAGTCAATGACCCGCTGACATCAAACTTCCAGCAAAGCTCTCGCTTCAAGCCAATTAAAGGATTAGGGCTAACTGGCAAACACTTTCATCACTTACAACAACAAAGCACATGTGACTCAGAAATTAAACTTCAGCTACCTCTTTGCACTTTCCTTTCTTATTTCCACCCACCATAAGTTGGCTGGAGAGGTTGTTGGCTTTATGCTGATCGCTCAAAATGAACCAATGATCTCATATTTAGCTAAAAGTGCTGACTTTAAAGATAAGACTGGTGTGTTTCTCTATTTTTCTTCCGGTCAACAAATCCCATGAAAACAAAAAACAATGACAGTGCATTAATCCATTTCTCAATACTTTCTAACTTCCCTACACTGTGGCGCTCAGACACCTACTTCCTACTGAAGATGTAAATGTTAAAAGAAATAGTTCGATATTTTGGGAAATGTGCTTTGTCGAGAGTTAAGGCTCTGCACACCAAGTCCGTATTTTTCGTCCGAAATTGTCGCACGTTTAAAAACTTTCAAAACATGTTAAGTTTTCTGTGTTTTTTTCGCATTCGTCAAAAAGCAAAAGGGGGTTGTTTGACCACTCAGAGCCACCGTCCGTGCAAACATCATCATCCAAAATGGCATCTGATAAACATTCACTTCATCTCCCAGCACAAAGCACTTCACAATAAAGAAATACAAGAATACAGAGATGGGGAATTTAAAGATAGATTGTGGCAGGTGATTATCACAAAACAAAGGATGTAGGAAAGATCAGACAGTAGTGATTGTGCTCTCGGCAGCTAAATGATAGCTTCTTGTATAAGTCATTCATTCATTAGCCCCGTTTTAGATAGTGCGATCTGTTGCACCCACGTAGTTAATTCAGTTTTGTATAAATATACATAGAATATCTTCAGACTTCACCTTTAACTGATCTCACTTCATGTAAATCTACATTTCCTCATCAGCTGAAATGTGTCCACTTCCATTAGTTGCTGGGTTTATAACCAGAAGGCTGAGTTGATAATTAAAAGTAGAGAAATCTCTGATTGTTTGATGAAGAGTGCCAAGAAGATGAAGAGAGCGCTCCAAATGTCACAACAGTGCAGGTGTTAATAAAAAACACACCAAGAGGAAGCAACGAAGAGTGCACCAGACTTTGTTTTTGTTTTCTTCGCCTGCACCTGTGACTGGATAAAATATGGATGTTTTTAGAGTTTAGTCTTTCCCCAAAGGCTGATCAATAAATGAGCCTCATGGAAGAATCTTTCTCGAGAGGTTTCGCTTTTTTAATTTGGCTGAAAATCTGCATAAATGTCCATAAAACAACAAGGATAAATGAACAATCTACGAAAACTCAAACTGCTGCTGCAAGGACGCACTTTTTAACACCATTTGCATGCTGAGGACGCACCGCTAAGCAGAAACAGACTGATTCTACTAACACCAGTGCTTATTGTGACTAAAGGCAGCTATAGAGGACAACACAAGGTCATGATTTCACTATTATTAATATATACTAATAGCGTGTGTAATTTGATGCACACACTATTACAAGTGTAACCTCATATTTTGACAGCAACTTGGGTCATTTTACACTAGCCTATGTGCTTGTCAGGCAGCCACACATTTACCAATTCCTTGCTGATTATTTTACACCCAAATATGCATTATAATAAACCTAAAATCATCTTATATATGGTGGCATCTATAAATAACCTGTGATTGCACCCTCCTCCTCCATCTCTACATTATTGGTAGCTGTGTGTCTTTACATGACCACAGTATGGTCTTTGTTATGATGACTTCACCATCATAAATATGGTTAACAATAGTTATAATTAAGAACATGTGTGCTTTTAATACCATTTTGCCAATCGTCAAGTTTTGGATTTGGCATTAAAGCAAAATTCCTGTTTATTTATTATTTCCAGCGAATGTGTCTATTGTGGCTTGTTCCAACTTTCCACTCTGTTGTAACAACAAATATAAGGGGAAGCTGTGTGAGCCTTATACGGCTTTCAAAATAAAAATGATTTTTACATGAGTCATTTCAAACAGTTGTCTCAGAGTTTGACCAAAATTAAACACAGAAGGTAGCCATCTGGAACGGACATTACCGCTAACTGCATTTATGGGAAATAGACACATTCATGGGAAGTACGCCAAGTGGAAATAAACCAGGATTATCCTTTAACAAGTATGAAGGGCTGCACTGAGTTTGTGCACCAAGAAAAGCATTAAAACCACTCTCATATTAATAATCTGATAGTAATTTCAGCTTCTCTGTAAAGCAATTTGGCCAACATTTGTTGTTTTTAAATGTGCGCTATAAATACATTTATCTCCCCAGTCAGTCCCTCCTCAACAGATTCAAGCTTTTAACATTTTCTGATTTACTTTGTTGCTGAATTTCCCCTCAAGCTTTTACCTGTGTTAGTGTTTGCTCAGGTGCCCTTCAGAATAAAAGACCCATGCATGCTTTAGCCTCTTTATGGTCAGCCCAATACTTTAACTCTATAGTCGCTGAACTATATTGTGTCTTTTTGTTGACTCTAGAAACATCAGAGACAAATATGTTTTGTCAGAGAACATATATGGATTGAAACCATGAGAATATCTTATTTTTGGCTTTTTCTTTCCCAACAGAGATTCCTAAAACATACCCAAACTCAGGCTGTCTGCCAATTAAGAGCCAAAACAAATAGCTGATAAATTGGTTAGTTGTTCAACAGAATAATGGCAATTATCTTAGTAACTAGTTCATTGTTTTAGTCGTTTTCAAGAAAACTGAAATCCCTAGTTATTAGTGCTGCCTCCTCTTAGTCGTTTAGTTGACTAATCAGTTATTTTGGTCTTAATCGACTAAGATTTCTTTAGTCGATTAGTAATTACTTATGCTTTTTTTCCATGCTGAATGACTTATTTCTTATTTTCTGGTAAACACAAGATTTAAAGTGATGGTTTTTTGGGATTCTTTGTGCAGAAACTCAGATCTCTCGATTAAATCAACTAATCAATTAGTCAGCAAAATTGTATAAATGTTAATCGACTAAAAAAATGTTGGGTCGAGGACGTTCCTACCAGTTATAACTTTTCAAATGTGAATATTTA
>CAKAOH010000323.1:0-16049 GCA_916701665.1 Sebastiscus tertius | reverse complement strand
AGCTAGAGTGAAGATACTGGTATCATATGAAACTAGAAAACCTACAAAACAAAGACATCCAATGGTACCAATGATGTCATACTAGCTTGTCACAAAGAAGGTTAAATAATGCGCCAAACTAAATTTTGGCAAGGTAAAATTGGCATGGCCATGTTCAGAGGAGTCCCTTGACCTCTGACCTCAAGATATGTGAATGAAAATGGGTTTACGAGTCTCCTCTTTACGGACATGCTCACTTTATGATAATCACATGCAGTTTTGGGCAAGTCATAGTCAAGTCAGCACACTGACACACTGACAGCTGTTGTTGCCTGTTGGGCTGCAGTTTGCCATGTTATAAATAAATAAATACACACATTTACATAAAGCAAGCATATTTGTCAACTCCCATATTGATAAGAGTATTAAATACTTGATAAATCGTCCTTTAAGGTACATTTTGAATGCATAAAAAAAATGTGTAATTAATTTGTAATTAATCGTGATTAAATATTTTATTCAATTAACAGCCCTGGTTAAAAGTTTCTTGTACCAACTCTGATCTGGTTTGCGGCATTACATATGCATTTAGCCTACTACTGGAATGAACTAGACAAATTGGTCACATAGTTCAAGTTCTGCTTACTAATACTTCTATTAACAACTGTTATTGTTTTAATTAGTGTGTCTGTGTGGTGATTTTCTTTGTGTGATTCTCTAATAAATCAAGCTTAACTAACTAACTTATGTAAGAAAGAAGAAACCATGCAGTGAAGATTTTGACTCTGAGCATCATGTTTTAAAGAGAACTCCAGCTTAAAAAAAGGGAGATGTTGTAACAGCATGTAAATACCGCAGATTATTTCTTATGAAAGAGGAGAGAAGAGACGCAGAAACAAGCCGACACACTTGAGAGTTGTTGAGCAATATAAAGAATTGAATCATCTGTCTATCATCAGACGCTGACTGGCATGTGGGACGTGTAAGTCCTCTTACACAAATTAATGGCTTTTCATGGCAGTCGGGGAGACGGGGGGCAGGGGCGGGAGGGGCGTTATTCCCTAATGTCAACCCTTCACTGTTCTCAAATCTTCACTCATCACAACCCTCTATTCCCAATTCTCATCTCGCTCTGCCACTGTGTCACAACAGGGTTAACACAGAGCAGGGACAGGGTGGGAAGAGAGGGGCAGAGGGAGGGAAAGGGGATGTGAGGGGGACCAACACCGTCTCACCTGTAATGAAGGAATAAATACGAGGCAAACAGACAAAAAAGAGATTTCACAGCATATAATTGGCTACTGGACAACCTTAATAGGGACCCTGCTGAGAGCTGCTTGTGGCATTTTGGCAATAAAAGAGACATTTATGAACAAAAGTAGAAAATGGGAGAGACTCTAACAGTTTGGAAACAGAAGAGAGAGTGAAGCGAGGGTGGAGAGAGCATGAGAGAAAGCTGGGTGGTGGAGGAGGAGAGGTGAAGCAAGCAGGTTTGAGAAACAAAGGAATACACAGAACAAGTGCAGTGGGCGTCGGATTTTCCGAAGGGAAAGGTGATTACCACGGTACCGTAGGGGGGGAGGAAGGCTTAGTGAGAGTGGCCCAATTAATTTGAGTGCTAATAGAGAGACCACAAGTGTTCCTCTCCTCCACCTCAGCCTGCACAGTATAGTGCACATGAATTCACATTTAACAGCATGGCACCGCTAAAGCAGAGAGCCAAATTAATTAATTAAATTAATATATACAATTTTGAATCTGTAATCCTGCCGGCCGTGTGACGACTCCAACTGTGAGATTCCAGATTATTCCCAAACTGTATTCCCACCACAAGGCTTTATCTTCAGACTCTTCAGATCAATACAGACTATATCATCCACCCAGCGATGTATTTAATGATCAATATCAACATCTCACTTGCCCTCAAGGACACATGTGCATGGACACATGCAGACACGTTGATGCATTATGAAGAGAAAACGTACAAAATCCCATTAATTCCACTCCATCCCTCCCTCTCCCCCATTAGTGATCTCACCTAATGTGATCCCCAATGGCTGCCCGCTGTCTAAATGCCTGCTTTTACAGACAGAAGCGTTGATATTATTCTGGTCCAGCCCTTTCTCTGGCTCACCGCAGAGCTATAATGTTTCTTACATAGAAAAAACAACTAAAAGTCCCTTTTAATTGCACTCTAGATGCAAGCACTGCAGCACAACGTTGAAATTGATATATTGTTTTGTGCAAACATGTACCAGCCTTGCTCCGATACTTGAAGATGTTTCCATCAGCATATAATAAACCAAACTTATCCCACCCAGGTGTTTTCAGACATCTGCAAGCTGTAGCTCTCCTCCTCCCACACACTCCCACTTATTTGCCCCGGGCTCATCCAAATCAATATATCATTAGCCACTCTCTCTCCACTCACCCCCCTGTTCTCCATCCAGAACGCCTCACCTCCCCTCCCACTACACTCTTACTCCGTCCTATACCCTCACATTTCACACTATTTCATGCTGTTTTTCTCCCTTTACCTCGCCTCTCATCTTCACTCCCTTTGGCCTCCACCTCCCCACTCTCTCCAGCTCTGCTCCTGTCCTTTGTGCATTTCTCTGAAACCCTGACGCTGATGGGGAAGAGAGTGTGAACGAGGGATGAAAATGGGAGCGGGGAGCTGGGGGTTAAAGGTGTAAGGGAGGAATTTGAGCAGCATCAGGTAGAGATAGAGATAGCGGATGGTTGCAGGAATATAAAAGGGGGGTAAGAAAGAGCAGAGCGAAGCAGGGCGGCGATGGGGAGCATGAGGGGGAGGGGAGCCACGCTCACTGGCTGGCTGGCTGGCTGTGTGGCTGTGTGGGTGAAATGAATGTGTAATTGCGTTGTAGGGGCTCAACCCTTCACCAGACAACTGAGTGATGGCGGGAGCGACAGCCACAACACTCCCCCAGTGGAAGTGGCTGAGCCCGTGGGTTGCTGTGCTTGTTGGGTAAACAGGAAAGGTTGTCAGTAGCAGTGTACACCACCTTGCTGTAAAGTGTCAGACATGGCAAGTGATGAGTGGGTCAGGAGTGCTTGAGGCGAGCATGAATACTGGTCATTTTGATTGGGGGAAGACAAAAATGTATGTATATTTGAACTGTTAAAGATAGAGACGGTATTATTGTCCCACTTGTCAACAAAAGCAGTGAGCGGTTGGCTTAAATCTCCCACTCACTCTCTTCTATTTCCTCTGCCTGCACCCAAAACAGGCCACCCATTCACTCTCAACCCACCCCGCCCTTCTTACATCTTTCTTTTTTATATTCTCCCTTCAATCTCCTCTTTATTTTCCTTCCCCCTTCCTCTTCCCCTCCACTTAGAACGACGCGAGGACGGGTGAAGAAGAGGGTAATTAAAATGGGGAAGCTGTGCAGAGAAATGAAGCCGGCACAAAGACACGCCTCACCCCTAAGAGATGGAAATATGAATGGAATAAAAATCACTTGAGTGAGTGCTATACAGAAATAGGTAGATATATATTGTGTCAGATATTATTTTCATCAAAATGAGAGTAGAAATAGCTGACTTTGATGACCCACCTGCACCTCTCTCTCGCTCACTCACACACACACATGAGGCACAAAGCAGCAACACAGAGCTTTGATTGATGTGCAGGACAACTAGGGAAAACAGGTGAGATAGTGACAGCTCACAGAAAGAAGAGGGGAATCAGATCCCAGTAACTGTACCATGGTTGCTGCAGAGAGAGAGATTGGCACAAACCAGGGAGGGTGCAGATGGAGGAGTCACCTTGAAGGGGAGGAAGGGAAGGATGGAGGGAGGGGAAGGGACTCAGTGGCAATGCCAATGTGTTTCTTTTCAGGTCACGAGCTTGTAGATATTAAGAAACTGGATCCTGGAGTGGAATTCACGATTGTACAAAAAGGTTATAACATGTGATGGATAAAAAAATCCTGTAATCCTGAGAGAAGCCTCACAGGTGTCAGCTACTGTTTGCATTAACAGTGTCTGTTTGTGGTACAAAACACAGCGAGTCTGTTCAGTGTTGACTAAACACTGGAGTCAGTAGGACTCTCGCTGGTCTTTCTCTCACTGGAGGTGCTGGTGGAAATGAAATAATATTGATTTAACTCTCAGACGCAGCTTTATAGATTGATTTTCAAGCCAGAATATGAGTGCACTCCATGATAAGTCGAAGTAGCGTTTATCCACAACATTGCTGTCGTTAAGCTCACCATGGGTTGCTGTTTATTACGACTACAAATTCAGGTCTGAGCTCTGTAGTTAGTGAGATATTTTAAAAGGACTCAAACAGGCAAAGTAAGCGGGGAAGATTTAATCAGTTTTATAATGTCAAATGGAATAATATTTGACATGAATTAACAGTTTGTTTCAAATTGTTCTTTTTAAAATGTTGTCAGATGTTATTTTACTGTTATTTTGAAATCCTTAAAAACCAAAGAGGATACCACTTCCCCTCATTAAACAACAGTGACATCTGTTGGTGGAGTACTGACACACACTCAAAGGACAAGTATGGTGATTTTTCTATATTTGTCCTATTCCAATGAAAAGACCAAAACTAAATAATGAATTGATCTGTGTAGCCTAAGGCTGATATATCTTATTCCTCTGTGCCATATGTAGGCTATTACATATTGTAAAAAAGTGAGATTTTCATGTCGTTTTATTATAAAGCAGGTTTAAGTGATGTATAAATACTGTGAAAGTATTGAAACGCTCAGTCCATAGAGAAATACACAGCCTGTTTTCAGAAACTGTGCCTTTGAAACAAGTTGTCAGGATTGCTGTAATTTTGTGATTTCACAGTTATAGAATATACCGTATATATGTACCATTTCACAGTTTTATATAAACACTCTAAATCTGTCCCAGTTTATTTCCTGTTGCAGTGGATGTGAATGATCGGCTGTCAGGAAGTAAACATGGACCCAAGCTGTTGCCTAGCAACACAACTCCGTTGAAATGTACGAAAACGAAGCGTTTCAGACAGAGGATAAATACAGGTATATTCAGACAGACCGTATGAGGAAAAATTACGTTTTCTTTTAATATTACAGCATGTTCTATTTGAAACATAAAATACAATATGAACCTGAAAATGAGCATAATATGGGATCTTTAAAAACAGATCAATGAGCAATACCATAGCAGTAGGTGACATGTCTATTCATTACCATGAGCATGGGCTCTGTAGTTTATTTTGAGTCAGTTGCACAAACACCATCTTGCTGCCTGAAATACTCATGACCGTGCCAAAACCGTAGATGAAAATAGTCCCATCAAATACACTATTTATTCTTATTGAAGCAGCTTTTGCTGAAAACTAAAGTGCCCGGCTGTTTTTGGAAATTACTGAGCCTTTTTAAAAAATAAAGCTATATATTTGTGGGCTGTTTTTAAAGATTTGCATTTTTAGTAGGAACAAATTTGCTGAGAGCCACAGAGATGGGAAAGTCAGAAACTACTCAGAGATGGACTAATGCATTTTTGATTTGAGTATTTTCATGGGATTTGTTGACAATAGGAAAAATATACAACATCTTGAACCTTATCCTCTAGGGAAGAATTAAATAAGCAATCTTATTTGTTTAAATGTACCGTGTCTGATTTTTAAATGCATGTATTGTTGTGAGATGCCATGCAACAAAAAAAATTAAAACACTTGGGGTAACAACGATCACTATAGGCGTTCTTCACAGAAGATGTTTTGACTTGTCACAGCAGTAAAAGCACAGGCGTTACTAATAACATTAATGATGGCTCTGTTCTATCCAAGTGTCTCAGTAAGCGTCATTAATTTTATCATTTACACTTTTATGCTTTTACTGCTGTGACAAATCAAAATGTCTTCCGTGTAAAATTGCTCGTGCATTAAATGGCAAAGCCTGCTGAGTATCCATCATTGTCACACAGAGCATAAGAATCTGAACAGAGTTGTAGAAATGGACAGGGTATAACGCTATACAATGAGATTCACGAAATCCTGAGCAGCAAGGAAAGAGTAAGGAATTAAATCTGCTAATTAATGAATATCTAATAGTTCCTGGAGAACTCCTGAATTAAGGACTAATGGATATTGATAAATTACTTGAAAACAAACTGCTATACGTTACAGAACTAACTTGCTTGATATCTGTAATGGCCTGTTTTTTAATGCAGCATTCCTGATTAACTCTCAGTCAGCTGCTGTTTGTTGTCCCATCAATTAAAATAGTGTATTGTGAGTATTTATTAGGAATGCATCATTATTGCCGCTACATTAGTCCTCACTGCATTACTTTGGTCCTAATTGTTAGATGTTTGCTAATTCATTTCTGGTTTATTCCTTACTAATTAATTGGTAATTATTCACGATTATGTGTACCCCATTGCAAAGAGTTACTACGGAAGGATGTGTACCAACAATAACCAAGAACGAAGTATCCTTGATGTTTCTTTAAAAGGTTTCATTATATATGTATAACAGTGTTTTAAACTAAATTAAACTCAAGGGCATTTCAGTTTATCTGTGTTTCTGAGTGACAACTGGCAGCTATTTGGGCAGAGATAAAGCACCAGCTGGGGCATAATAGGCTACACAAATACACCCAAGACAGCAGAGGAAATATTAACATATGGGAGGATATTACAAGCTGGAGTAGAGAACAATGTACCTCATACAGTATGAGCCTCTGTCCTAATTACTGTCACCTCTGTGTGGTTTGTTAATGGTCACAAGACAGAGGCCATTGCTGCTGTGGGAGTAATGTGTTTTAGGTGTGTCTCTGCAGAGAAAACCCTTTAATGTTGAAATACTTCATGTTTTAGCACCTTGAACCTACCTCTGTGTATGAAACGTGCTTTGTAAATAAAATTACCTCGCCTAAGTGCCCCCCAGACTATATTTGTAAAGATGCACCAGGTTTTCTGCACTGATTATTTTGAAATTATGTCTGTACTAGACCAAGGACACACTGCTTTTTGTGAGTGCTGACAAATAAAACACACTGATCCCATACGAATGTCAGAACACACACATAAACACACTACCTTTCTATTTTAACTGAAAATATTATATTAAAGTACCTTAGAGAGAATGAAAATTAATTTAAGTTTAACTGTGTTCTATGTCTTGCAAAACAATTTTAGTCTACAAATTGGCACATAAAAGCATCCCTCTTGATAATGTAATGCAGAAATCTATCACCACATTTCCACATTTCATTTCATCACCATTAAACTACATTGTAATTTTTCAGAAAATGTAAATCTAGATTTGAAAGTTAAAAGTTGTTGTTATTGTTCTATTACCAGCTGCAGCATTAAAGTGGTGAGCATATGAATTATTTGAATTATATTACATTAATTAATTATAATCCAGTGATAACATATACATTATTCTGAAATGGGTCATTCTGCACAAAAGTATCGTTTGCTAATATTTTTATACTTTTACTCAAATAAAAGTTTGATCACTTTTACTTGTAACAGAGTATTTATACTCACTGTAATTACACAAGTAAAAGATGTGAGTGCTACTTCCACCACCGGCCAGTAGGGGTCCTCAGTGCACCGTGTGGTGACTAGTGATGTGTCGGTCAGCAACGAGCCAGCTCAAAGAGCCGGCTCTTTTAAGTGAACGATGGGAGCCTTTTTTTTATTTATTATTAATTCAAGGCAGAATGATAGAATGATCTTCTCCGCGCCACGGGCACTCCATGCACTGACTGTGACTGAATGTTGTGTTAATGACGTCCGTGTGACCAGTAAGGTGATGACAGACAAGGATCATACCATCAAGCAGGGAGGGGCTGGGCGCTGACGGTCTACAGGTACAGAGCAGAAGGGAGAGGAGGAGAGAAAGAGAGAGAGGAGAGTGGTGCCCAGTAACAAAGCAGCATGTAAAATTATGGTATTCTGGAAATTATAAGGTTTAGTCTAATTATATTGAATAATTTAAAGGGACTGTTTGTAAGAATCGTAATGCTTGTTAACAGCGACACCTGTGGCCGTTAAATCAGCGAAAGTCAGCGTCAGGCTTGCGCTTGCTCGCTCTACATAGACATGAACGAGCATCGCTCAAAACAGTGAGGCGACACACGTCATCTAAAACCACAATATAACTCTATATTTTACCTGCTTGGCATTAATGTTAGCTGACCAGACGAAGGTCTCTCCATGAATCAATGCTGATCCTAGTGTTGGCTTTTCCTGCTTCAGCCTCCCGACTGGAGGGAGACACCGGCACCCGGTCGGAGACGATAACGTTTCTCGCTGCAGAGCCCCGTCACTTCACGAGACACGGAAAACCTCTGTTGGTCTGGAGGAGCTGCAGCATTTATTTCTGCGCAAACGTCCACTGTACATTCACTAGATATTCTCAGAGCTAAGAAGTCTTCTGCAGTGTGTAGTGTGCGCGCATGCACGTGAAGTGGAGCAAACCGAGTGAAGGCAAGCAGGCAGGCAGAGGAGCAGAGTACAGCAGAGACTCCGGCCCTGGAGACCAAAGCTACGGTCTCCTCTGCATCCTCCAACCACAGCCAACACTGTTTTGCAAGACGGGCTTCACTAGATATAACTTTGCGGTTTTGGTGCTTCTGTGTAGTTTGTGTTGGAGTCTGAGTCTGAACAGTGTCGCCACATGCGAGCGCGCATGGGACACCGACCCGGGTGATTTATACGTGTAAGAAGTTACAAACAGTCCCTTTAAGTGATATATGTGCACACATACTAATCATAGGTCAAAACAGCGCTACATTTGGCTTAATTGTAAAAAGGCAGAGGTGGTAAAACGAAGACCCGTTGGGAGCCGAAAGATCCGGCTCTTTTCTTGGTGAGCTGAAGCCAAATGATCCAGCTCACTAAAAAGAGCCTGAACTCCCATCACTAAAACATGACCGTCCTGTAACCATGGTAACGAACCTAGTATGCATGAGGCTGCGCGCGCATTTTGGCAACGGAAGTTGAGCATTGTTGTTGTAGTTAACTTCCTTTAACCGAAACTAGTAAACAACTGAGGAAACAAACCAGAACACATTTTATTACAGCAAAATGTCGGCGTGCTGCGTGTCTGGCTGTAAAAACAGACAGTCCTCAACCAGCAAACTGAAGTTTTACCGGATACCGTCCGGATCTCGACCGTTTCAGGCCAACCGGAGACGGTTATGGCTCACAGCGATCCAGAGAGCGACCGGCAGCACCGAGCCGCCCAGACGAACCGCCCGGGTCTGTGGCGCTCATTTTAAGTCCAGTAAGATCTACCATGCTCTCATTTTACTACATGTTATAACAGATCTAGTTTACTCATCAGTTAAGGGAGGTTTTGTGGAAGTTGTGGTGTAACTTTAGCTCTGAAGTTCACTAAAACCCTCCTTTGTGTTTGTTTATTATGTTTCTCTAGAGGAAGCGTCCATGGACAGTGATAGTCCTGACTTTGTGCCTTCTGTGTTTACCTGCACTAAACAGAGCTCCAAGAAAAAAAGGAAATGGTAAGACATGTTTGTATGAATGAGGATGCATGTGTGTGCCCATGTAAATTATATTACTATATATTTGCGCTCCCCTCCCCTCCCCCCTTTTTTATTTTACATGAACTTATTTGTTGATTTAATTTATTATTACTCTCGTATTTTTGTATTATTATTTTTTTTTTTGTTATGTGTGGGTTTTTTTTGTGTGTTTTTGCTTTTTTAACTCTATTCTTTCTTTCTGTCATTATTATTATTATTATTGTTATTTCTTTTCTTGGTTTGAACTTAGCTGTTTATAGATATCTATGTAGTGCAGTACCTAATAGTGTTGTCACGATACTGGAATTTCTAAATTCGATACAATACCTTGAAAAATATCGATATTCAATATCATTTTCGGCATAAAATGTTTGATTATTGATTATTAAAACATAAATAGCGGTGTGTGTCTGTGTCTGTCAGAGAAGAGAGAGCAGAAACTGCTGCTGGTACCCGTGTATCGCTACTGTGAAAAATGAATATTGAAATTGTTTCAAATATTCAGAATCAATATGTATCGATACTTAGATTGTTTTGACAACATTAATACCTAATCGCTTCAACTTTTTAGTGCATTGAACCTTGCTGCACTAATGTCCCTTGCACCACAATCTGTAAATGCTCACCGCCTTTATTGCATTTGAAAAGTGCAAAGTTTTCCTACTCCACTTTGATGAGTAAATGTATGTGAGATGTTTATTGTGTTTATTCGGATCAAATAGTTTTCTCTATTTTTTTCAAAGGTTGTACAGTCATAGAAAAAGGCGGCGTCGTACAACCAATGTGGAAACAGAAGAAAAAACAACTCCACCTAGAGTTGATTCTCCTGTGGACCTCCAGTCCTCAAGTCCTGTTTTGATGGAGGAAAAAATGCAGACACCATCAACTCCATCAGTGCCAAAGGTAGCAGCCACTAGTTGTTTTTTCTGCATTCATTTTTTAATAAGTCAGTATATCTAATTTTATGTTTAAGCGTTTACGTTTGTTGTTATTGTGTTTAGAAGGCATAAAAGCTTTACTTTGAGGTCTCTTCTGTGTGTGTTTCCTAGGAAGGAGAATCACTGACTGAAGAAGCTGAGACTGAAACTGAAACTGCAACAATCAAATCACAAACAACATCCAGCCCAAGCAAGGTATCGCCATCAATTAAAGTACCAGCAGGCTTCACAGAACTACACAAAAGGAGTCCCATTGTGCTCCTAAAACGTGTATATGTACCAGGAGGTGGATATCAGTGTGAGCATTGCAATCAGAGCTTCACCAATGTATCGCAGCTTTTAAAACACAAACATGAAGAAGAAAGCTGCCTTATCTGTGAAATGTGTGGAAAGATTTTCACAAGTCAGGAAGACTTCACTGAGCACCAGCGTGTCCATGAGCCTTCCTTTCCGTGCAACATGTGCGATCGATCTTTCACTACGGGTCACAACCTCAAGCGTCACAAACTGCTGCACGTTAAAGATGGCAGGAAGTGCCGCACGTGTGGCGTACTGTTCTGTCAACGTCATAACCATGTTTTATTCCTGCCGTTGGCCGAGACTGTAACGGAGTATGAAGAGGATGATTCCACCACCGTTGAGCCTCAGTTATACAGTAATGTGATGCCAGAGAACCATCAGCTGGAGAAGCCTGAGCCGAGCCAGACTGCTGATCTTGATGATGATGCTCAGAGCAACATGGCTGTTTCGCCACCACCCCCAAAGCCTGGTCCTTTATCTAAGACCCATAAGTCCCCGTCTCCAGTCTCATACACAAGAATCTCATCAGAATTCCCTCAACCGGTGTATCTAAAACCTCCCCCTTTGTCACATCTACCGCCGCCAGTAGACAGGATCTTAAGCGACTTCTTGCCCGACTGTCCCGTTCGGCCCCTTCCCCCCCAGCATCTAGAACTCCCACCCTCACTAAAGCTCTTCTCACCACTGTACCTCAACTCAGCATTACTTGAGGTTAAGAGAAATTATGAATATATTTTAAGCAAACCAATAAAGGTTGAGAAGAATATTGTGAAGGAGGAACAATGCGAGCTGCCTCTGATTCCTCCAATTGAGCGAAGCGTTGAGCATGTCAAAAAGGAAAGAACTGCTTACGACCTGGAGATATCGCTCTGATTTAAGCAGTGAATGAATCATTTACTTTGCTTCACTACTATTTATCCTTAAGTTGTCAAACTGGCCCGTTTGTCTCGGCCGTAATGTTTCACATTTCCCTACTACTTATACCATGACTTCGTATCATAAAGTTAATAGCAGATGCTACACCAATCTATGCACCAATCCGATAACATAATTTACTAACCCGGAAAGAAATCCACTTGTTTAACCGGAAATCAACTATCCTTCGCCGCTCCAAAACAGTAGCCTTCACTGTGCCCTGGATTTATCATGGCTGCCACTGGCAACTACTGTTTTAGAGCAGCGAAGAAGAACTGATTGCAGGTAGTTTGTCACGTGACGATAGCACAGTGCGATGCTAGTGGAGAGTGTAACGGTAATGGTAGTCAGAGCGAGGAAAACATAGTAGTGTAGTAAACAGCTGTTAAGTAATACGAATATTATCTATATATTTTTTTATCACGCTGGTATCGGATCAATACTGCAAGTTCAAGGTATCAGAATCGATAAGGAAAATAATTATCGGAACATCTCTAGCAGATACTACAGCTAAAACATGAGCTCATTTGAGCTTGTTTTTTTGCCAGTAAGCCACACTTTTGCTGTGTGTATGGCATGAAGTGGTCACGTTTTGTTTAGTGTTGATATACTGTATGTGTACTATGAATGTATTGCTGCTAGTTTCTCTTCAACATCTATTTTCTTTGTCAGTTGGGCCTAATCTGGTTCAGCACATTGATATATTTTAATGTCTGAACTCATAATGCTGCTATTTTATTTAGTTCTTAAGAGTTTTATTTTAGTTTTTCCACTGCTGTTGGTAAATAACACTGTCCTGTATGTAAGAAGAATCTGTACCTGACCTGGATTGCAAAACTGTGTACCAGGTCGCATTTGGACTGCAGGCTATGTTCTGTATTTAGCAGTTTGTAGGATAATATCCAGTTTAGTCTGAGCAAATGCACATTATATATTGTTAAGACATATTATCTGGCATCATTCTGACAAGAATTCTCAATGAATTCAGTTTCCCCATCTACCTCAGCAACTGGGAAATAGAAAGTTTATAGAAATGTGTTTGCACATGAAGCTACATTCTTCCCCACACTGTAGCAATTCCATTATTATATACCTTTCAGAGACTTGTTTTTTTCCCATAACACCTAACCTGCTAAACTGTAAGTGAGAGAGACACTACGTCCCCACCTGCTGCAGGGCTGCTGTTCTGTAGCTGACACTGAAGTTAAACATATTGCCTTATATTCACTTTATATATATTTTCACTCACTGACTCTGAAGCTACAGGTTTTAAAACAGTTGTTAACTTTTCAGCTTGCTGGTAATCTTGGCTTTTGTGTGTTTTTTAATCAACTTTATATTTGTTTCAGTCACTAAAGTCAATGGATGACTATTTTATAACAATAAATGTTTTCTTTGCCTCATGCCATGACCAGCATGGTCATTTGGGCCTTATAATACTGACATTAAAACTCAAATAACATCCAAACTACACTGTGTCCATATGAGGCTTTATCTCACTTGGACACATAAACAAGAGATGAAAGAAATAAACTGTGTCTAAACTGAAATATCTGTCTGTACTTAACAATATATGCAGAAATAAAATGATAATACTATATTTGCTGGACTTGTCTTCAGATTTGTCCTCGTGGTGGCACTAGAGAGAATGTTAAATTGACCCCAAACTGTCTGGCTGCTTGTCTCGGCTTCGACTTCTTTATCAGTGTGTCATAGTGCATTAAAACGGCCAGCTTGTTCTGTGAGCTGCGATACAATCCCATTGCAGGAAAAAAGCCCACAGTACAATAACTATAAGGTGCCTTCACGCCTTCATTCGTTGGGCCTTTTGGTTCCCAAAGGGTACTTTTATTTCAACTACTTTAGCATGGTTGAGAAGTTACACAAAATGAGACTGCTGCACAATAGTACAACCTACTTGTAACCAATGTATTTAGTAAAAGGCTTATTTGTTTGCACCATAGACTGTGTACGTGGTTTGCACAGGTCATAATGATTATTTTAAAGTGAAGCAATTTGTTATGGGGTTATGGGGGGGGGGTATGACATGCAAAAAAGGTCCTTAGGCAGAATCAAACTCGAAGAGTGGTAATGTGGCATGCACTGCCAAGGCGCTCCTGGTACTACTTTCTAATAAGATGCCCTTTATCAAGTTGTTGTGATTAAACTTTCCTTGACAGAAATCAGTTTCCACATTGGTCTCTGTGACATATATGTCAATTAATATGTAACTGTAAATGACATATAACGTCTGTATTATACTAGGGATGCACCAATCAGACTTTTTCAGTCCCAGTACCGATACCCGGGCTTTGGGTCGATACCCAGTACTGATCCGATACCAGTGTATTAATAAAAGTGACTGGGATCATTCTTTTATGTGTACGGAAACCTTACTTCAACATTGCTTTCTTAACTTTGTAAAACAACATTTAACCAATAAATACATAGATGTGCATTTATTTAATTGTTATTTATTATTAAAATAATAAATTGTACACCAGCAACTTGGTAAAAAATATTCAAAATCAACAGAAATTACAATTCAAGTGTAAACCTTTTTAATGCAGCAACAAATTGGTCAAAACATAAAACAGGAATTTTAGGGTCGCATCAGTTTGTGCTGATACTGACACTGAAAACAGCATACAGGAGAACAGTTTTAAACTTTTGACAGCAACGATGTGATTGGTTGAGGGAGATATGGCAAGAACTGATTGGTCACTGAAAAGAGAGCCGCCCATAATCATTTGACATAGTAATAGCCCATGAGAGAGAGACCCAGAATGAATGAGATTGAATGAGATTGCACCCCTAGCCTTCCTGACTGAATTTACGCATAAACTTCATGCAAATTACAGTATCTAACTAAAAATGTTTTTTACGCCAGGTTTTCTTGGGTTTATTTGACATTTTGTGGTATTTAACTGTGAAAATTACAGCAAAGGCTACTTTGTCACATTGCTACGGAACAATATTTGCTTTTGTCTCATTGATTTTCTGCAGCTCTACATTTCATCCTGATGTCATATAGACTTTCAATATCACTTTAAAATATAAATTTCTGTTATTTGGCTAAAGAATGTTCCCAAAAGAAAAAAAGTATGTTAAGTGTATATTGATTTTATTAGTCATACCCACAGTTCATCCCTCCAAAACCCTCTTGTACCACATCTCCCAGCCAGATGCGTGCTCACTGTCTCCCGTCTCCTTCCATCTGCACGCTGTACACATCCTATTGGTCAGACGGCACCGGGTAATGGTGGGCGGTGATTCTGATTGGCTGTCTCGGCTGTCGCTCAAAGCCGACGATAACAACTATTGGCTGACGTCTCCCGGACCTCCGCAGCTGATTGGTTGATAGGTCTCCGCCTGGCTGCCTAGGTGACAGGCCGAGTGGTGCTGATGCTGTGACAATGGGAGTCATCCAGATAAGCATCATCTGGACCGAGTGTGCTTAAAATCACAAGCGGCAGCACACAACGCGTTAACTAAAGGGAAAGGAAAGCAGCTGGGTAGAAACACGAGGAGGAAGCTCCAGCTGCTGCTCCGACAGGGTAAGTTAACCCCTGGAAAACAAAGTGACATGCCTGGGGCGTCCAGTTAGCTGTGCTTGACGTGGGGGGCTGGGGAGCTGCTCCTAAGTACGGTTGGTAGCAAAACTGCAAAGGCTAGGTGAAGCAAAGGTTAGCAACCTTTACAAGCTATAGTAGATGCTTTGCTTTCTGGCAGCATCTGGACATACTGTGCTGTTAGTGCAGCGGTTGTAGGAATGCAGCTGTGAGTCAACTCATCACATTGGTCGACTGCATTGCGGAGAGAGCAAGCCCTACAGAATAGCTACTATTCATCATACTGCCCTTGCAAATAAGTCTTCAGTACACCAATACAGCACTAAATAATTCAGCATGTTATTGTGCATGTTGAGATTTCCAGTTTGACGTATTTGTTACAACATTAAAATGTGAATTAATATATGTTTAGATGCCAAAAATAGCATATATATGTCTAGGAAACTTTGACATCTATGGCATGGATTTGCACAGATTTGTAGTGAGGTGCTGTGCATGCCGGGATTTGAAGTTTTTTAAAGCTGCAGTGGGTAGAAATGGAGCAAATATGATTAAAAAGTTATTAATTAAAAGTTATTAATTTTTCTTATTGGAAATCAATTGGTGGCACGGTACGATGACAGATATTGTCCAGAAACCCTCACAGGTACTGCATTTGGCATAGAAAATGTGCTCAGGTCATGACTTGGCGGACTCGAGGCGTCGTTTAATTAATTTAACCAAATAATTTTTTTTAGAAAACGCAGAACGTAATCTGAAAAAAATCATGTGCTGCCTGTGTCCTCCGGTGCTCCTCATGGCATCTGCAAGATTTCACAGACCAGAGGAAA
>CAKAOH010000322.1:0-19925 GCA_916701665.1 Sebastiscus tertius | reverse complement strand
TTTATGTTAAGGAAACAAAAAGACAAACAAAATCAGTATAATAAGATAATCCCCATATTAAAATAATATTAATATAAATATTACAATCATATTAATATCAATATTAATATTAATAATTAAAAAAATGGAAAAATTGTGTGTGTGTGTCTGTATGTTAGTGTGGCAGTTTAGAGTAAGCGAATTCTATAGCAAAGGATGAAAACAAACCAAACTACAATCTACTGCTTTGTTTATTTCTACAAAATTTGCTAACACAGGAAGTAAAGTAAAGATGCACAGTAAAGAAAAATATGTGTGAAACACGTGCTAGAAAGTGTAAAAAAAAAGAAGCGTTAGACACAGCAAAAGGAAGATAAAATTAATTATATACAAATTTAAACATGTTACAAAATCCTTATTACACAACCAGTTATGAGAGAGGGTTTTCTGGGTAAGTTTTCTGACAGCTTTCAAAAACTTAATGATGAATAGGCCCAACAAGGACGTGCATTGTATGTTTTTGGACATACAATGTACAAAAACATTGTATGTGCAATACAATCTATTGCTTTGTTTATTTGTTTTCACATTACGTAAAAAAAAATATATATATATATATATATACATATATATATACATATATATATATATAGTAAACAAAAGTACAGGAAAACATTTTTCAACTTTTTTTGTTATGGAAACAAACAGACAAACAAACTCAAGTATAATAAGATAATCCCCATATTAAAATAATATTAATATAAATATTACAATAATATTAATATCAACATTTATGATTTAATAATAATAATAATAATAATAATAATAATAATAATATATCTTATCTATAAATAATAGAAAAATGTGTGAAACACGTGCTAGAAAGAGTAAAAAAAAGAAAAAAAACAAACAAAAGAAGCGTTAGACACAGCAAAGGGAATATATAATTAATTATTTAAACTTGTTACAAAATCCTTATTACACAACCAGTTATGAGGGGTGTTCTGGGTACGTTTTCTAACAACCTTATTGATGAATAGGCCCACTACATCAACAAGAACGTTTATTGTATGTTTTTATATATATATTATATTGTTTTATACATGCATGTTGCAGGTTATAAAGCAGAGAGGACTCTGTGTCATACAGGAGGAACACATTGTGCACCTGGCCTCAGTCAGTCAACTTCACTTCACTGCGTCCTTTTCCGGAGTTATGAAACTTTGTAACACAGGTTTTGTAACCGAGCCGCTCTGACCAATCAGGACGCGAGTTTCATCAACACGTGACGCGGTGTGTGTTTTTATGTAACGAACGTGGTGGAGAAAGTCTGTCCACCTCCTCCACTACACACACTGTGAGGCAGCTATAGACATGATTACACACGTTAACAGAGCATCTGCATAACACTTTATTATATTTTTAAACGCTATATAATGTCGCTTCAACCGGACGCAGGGGAGGAGAGAAGCAGCGCCTTCTTCATCTCTGCAAAAGAAGAAGAAGAAGAAGAAGAGGCGGACCACCATCATCAACTTATACTACAAAAAGCCAACGCGTTAGCCTCGGAGAACTGCCTGAAAGAAGCCATTGGTTTGTTCTCAGTGGCTATGCGGTACGGCACTGTGAGGCCAGAACAATTAAGCACATTTGTGGACTGTATTCTGCGAAACTTTAAGAGGAAAACGGACTCAGAGTCGGCTTCAGGCCGGAGTCGTCGCCGGGACGTCGCTGCTGCTTCTGCTACCGTTGCTGTTGACGACGACGTGTTCGACTGTCCGAACTGTCGCGGCTTCCTAGGCGAACCCGTCACCGCAGCCTGCGGACACTCATACTGTAAAAGGTGTTTACAACGACGGCTGCTCTCCAAGTGTAAGCTGTGCGGTGAAGAGGTTACTGGGGAGGAGAAAGTGAACGTAACGCTATGCGGACTGTTAGACAAATGGTTCCCGGAGGAGCTGAAGAAGTCTAAAATGCTGTGCGAAGTGGACGAACTGTGTAGGAGAAGATGCTACCACGAAGCGGTGTCGCTGGCGACAGATGTGATTCAGTGTGGTGAGTAACATGATTACAAATAGCAGGCTTTGTGTGGTGATATAGTGGACCCCGAGGGGTTTATTGTTAGTAGTTCTACTGACCAACATTTAATAAAAAGCCCATGCACCGTTACTTAATGTGTTGTAATGGTCTGGTTTAGTGGTGTGTTGGTTCAGAACGAGTCGGTTCTTTGAGCCGGCTCTTTTAATCAGAATCAGAATTGTGTTTATTGCCATGTGTAAGGGGTATACACTAGGAATTTGCTTTGGTTTTGTTGATGCAAGTAAGCAGTATAATAACAAAATAATAGATAAAAACGTTAGAATAAAATAAGAATAAAAAAATTGAAATTCTACTAATATGCAATATAAAAAATAAACTATAAACAAAAATTGTGACGATTTAAGTGAACGATAAGAGCAGGCTACCGTCCAAGAGCTGTTTTTTTTTTTTTATTAATTAATTCAACGCAGAATGATAGGATGATCCACGGGCACTCCATGCACTGACTGTGACTGAATGTTGTGTTAATGACGTCCGTGCGACCAATCAGGTGATGACAGACAAGGATCATACCATCAAGCAGGGAGGGGCAGGGGTGCGCGGCGTGCTGACGGTCTGCAGGTACAGAGCAGGAGGGAGAGTAGGAGAGAAATGGTACGTGTCCACAGGCTACGTGCTTTCCACGCTCCCCATTCATTGTCTATGTATGCAGCTGTGCAATGCATTCTGGTAGCGTTGCAGCGCGATTTGAGAAAAGGAGCGTCACAACGCCCGCTCCTCATTTGCATAAAGTTGAGGGCTAGTCTACTTTTTGCAAACCACGGGCGTCCGACGCAACTCACCGCCTCTCGAAACTCCCGAAAATCTTTTAAAATAAACGTTGTCGATCCAAAATGAAGACGGGTTCATCAACTGCGTGGCTTATTTCTTGCCTCAAATGTTTTCAGAAGCACATGTCGGTGAACTGTTTTCGTGAAATAAGAGAAGAAAGTTTCCAAAGGAGCCTCCATGCTGTTTCTGGTTTGAAAGCTGGGAGCAGCAGCCAACGGAGGGAAAGCGTTCAGCCCCTGTGGACACGTAGCTTAACTGTGACTGTATGTTGTGTTATTGACGTCTGTGCGATCAATCAGGTGATGACAGACAAGGATCACACCATCAAGCAGGGAGGGGGGGCGGGGCTACGCGGCGCACTGACGGTCTTCAGGTACAGAGCAGGAGGGGGAGGAGGAGAGAGAGAGAGAGAGGAGTGCAGTGCGCGAATAGCAGACAAGATGAGTGACAGTCGGAAACAAAACAGCATGTAAAATTATGGTATTCTGGAAATTATATGGTTTAGTATAATTATATTGAATAATTTAAGTGATATATGTGCACACATACTAATCATAGGTCAAAGCAGCGCTAAATTTGGCTGAATTATAAAAAGGCAGAAGTGGTAAAATGAAGATCTGTTTGGGGAGCCGAAAGAGCCGGCTCTTCTTGGTGAGCTGAGCCAAATGATCTGGCTCACTAAAAAGAGGCGGAGTTCCCATCACTTGTCTGGTTAGAGCCAGTCAGTCTCCTCCTCCTTTAGATGTGTAAATCTGGTAGGTTGGTCCTGCTTACGAAATTTCACCATCTGCGCATGCGCAAACGTTGCAAGTTGTATAACGCAGGTCGTGACGCATAGTGGGGCAGCATGCTTTTGTAACTTGTCAAGGAGGGCATTTTGTATTTTATAACTGTTATGGCTGTTACAGTTTCATAAATGTCTTACATGAGATTGAATGCATCACTTGTGGGTCAGTTTATGAGGCAGGGTGGGTGAAGCTGGTGGTTCAGTGTCAGCCGGGCAATAGTGATGTTATGCAATGAGAGAAACTAGGCTACCTCTGGGGCGGATGACATAAAGTTAACAAATCAGTGTTGATGCATGCTTTTTTGGGGTAGAAATCCCAGTAATGGCTGTAATAGCAACAATGGTAACAACAATGGTCTAACAGTGCCCTTGAGCAAGGCACTTAATGCCACAGCTGTTCCAGCGGAGGTGACCTTTAGTTGGAAGCTGGCTGCAGCAATTCCTGGATGAAAAGAGGGTGACTCTTTGTGGTTATCATAGCCTGCCTTCCAGGGGGATCTCAAGGAACTAGTTATTGAAAACACAAACCATAATGGTGTGATGCATTGTGGGTATGGCTACTGCCTTGCAAGAGAAATACGTATTATGTCCCATACTACCATACTATTTAGTATGCCAGAAACAGATTTGTCTTAATACATAGTATGTCAAATGCACTATGTCTCCAGGATGTCTGACTACATCTGGTCGCATTTTGCAGTATGCAAGCCAGCATGCTTTTCTGGCAATTCTGACCCACAATCCTCTGCGCAGCGGATACACAAGCAAGAGGATCAAAGTTCAAGGTGAAATATTATGATAAAGTAGTATTGGTGCCTTCAAATGAAACTCGTGAGCTCGTGTTTACAACATGGGAAGTCGTGTACACGATGTGCTCGGTGTTCAAGTGGTTAAGTCGTGAGAACACCGCTGTTAAGCAAAGGCAATATTAACTTTACTGACAGCGTCTAGAAGCCACAGAGGTTAACAATTTAGCAAGCTAGCAAGTGGGTAACACAATGCAGGAAATGCAAAGGCAGAATGACAAAGGAAAAAGATTATGCAGTTGGGAATATCAACATATTCCTCAGACCTATTATAAAATTACTAAGAATTACAATATATGACTAAAATTACAATATATTATTCACTTATTATGTACCAAAAAATAAACTTCCATGGCCTTCGCTATTTCTGACAACGTCAACAAACACGTCACAACTGGTGAATTTAGAGCTTTCAGAAACTTTACACTTAAGAGGTTGTGAGGGCACCATTTGTCCCAATTGTATGCATACTGTACATACAGTACGTACTTTGTAAGAGCAGCTGCAGTACATACTAAAGAAAAAGTATGTGATTTGGAACGGAGCCGTAGTCTTTTTTTAACTTTAACCGCTGGATTCCAAATTACATCTAACCCTGCAAGAAAGAGCAATGGTGTTTTCCTTATATACAGTCATGTTATGCTATCGTAGTTAGGGGGTTATAAGCTTTAAACGGCATTTTCATTCATCGTTATCATAATGTGGTGATTGGGAGTCCCTATGTGCAACACAGTGTATATTCACGTCTTATCTCCCACACCCTCGAAAAAAGAGGTCTGGTAGTCTGGCAGTATGTCTGTAAAATAGTTCTGGACTTTCCCCTGGTTTTCTGCAGCTTATGGAAACACGCATGGAATCTGGGTCAAGTCATATAACGCATATGTAACACACATATGTAACCTTGGATATTGAATGAAAGACGTAACCTAAACTGAGACCAATGGAATGCCATACCGCAGTTAAGAGATAAACTTGAATTACTCCCCTCCACATTTACCTTGTGTGCTTTTTATTTTATTACTCCGATTTTTTCATTACTCAGATTTGCTGAAGGAGGACAGATTGTGACTGTGCGAAGGCTGTAAAAACATTACATTCCTTTGCAAAATTTGGTTACACAATCCTGCATTGTGTAACCCAGACTTCCAAAAAGCCCACGAGTAGCTGAATGGCTTCAGTGCATGCTACATATCCACAATATCTATGCTGATGTGTCCACTGGTTCTGCCCCGGGACCTTTGATGCGTGTCATACCCCCCCTCCTCTCTCCACTTATTTCCTGTCTGCCTTTTCTGTCCAATAAAGGTGAAAAGTAATTGAAAGAAAAAAAGCAGTAATACATGCTATTTAAAGGTCAAATGAGGGTAACCGGTGTGGCACTTTCTGACAAGACAGTCACTTGACATTGGATGAAGGATGCCCACTGTGGCAGTAATAATTAGAGTCGTACCACCTGCTTCTGACAGCGCTGGTCCTCAGTGCTGCAGGCAACCTGAGAAGCAGGACAGAAACGGGCCGTACTCATAGAGCTTCCTTGTGCAAATAGTTGCTCCTAGTGACAAAATTTGAAGAATATTCTCAGAATTATGAAGTCCTGGTAAAGATGAAAGTTATTCACAAAGCATCTTAAGAAAGCTCCTAGGGTGAAAAACTGTTAGGAGTAAGAAGGAGGACTTTCTAAAAGGCTTAAGAGTTTCTTAAGCTGAGGAGAAAAGTGGCATAAAGAGCTAGGAGAAATATTCTCCAAATGCTGACTGACAGTGAGTTAAAGAAATAGATTAAATATTAAAATTACCAGCATGGTGAATAAACATAAATAAATATAACAACTATCAGCATGTGAATAGGCTACTTCACAATTAGGCCTGTGTTTTGTATGCTCCTTTTAAAGTATAGCTGTCAATTTATTCAACACAGATGTTCATTACATAAAATAGTATTCATAATTGTCTTAGTAGAAATTACATTTTTGCATATACTGCTATTTCCTCAGTGTCCTCTTTTAAAAAGTCATAAAATGTCTTTTAATTAGAAGTTTTCTTTTTTGTTTTATGCTTTTATTCATTCTTAAGAATTGTATTCATTCACTTAAACCACGTAAACCTTAGGGCTGCCCCCTCTTAGTCAATTAGTCGACTTATCGGTCGTTTTGGTCTTAGTCGACTAAGAATGATTTAGTCAATTAGTCATTTCTTTATGCTTTTTCATGCTGAATGACTTATTTCCAAGAAACTTAAGAGCACGTCTCTGCTAAATACACGATTTAGAGTGGTGCTTTTGTGAGATTCTTTGAGGAGTAACTCCGTTTTACAGCTCTGTCGATTAAGTCATTAGTTAGTCATTAGTCGACAAAATCGGATGAGTGTTGCGTTGACTAAGAATTTCTTTGGTGGATGTGAGGACAGCCAATAATATAATAGAGTCATATTACCACCTGCTTTTTGACAGCGTCGGTACTCAGTGTTGCAGACAACCTGAGAAACAGGACAGAAACTTCCAAATATTCAGGTGTGCTTTGTTGTGATGTGTGTGATTAGACAAACTACCTGTGGTCCTGTTCACATTAGCACCTGCCATACATCAGTCAAATAAACTAAATCCCATTTGTCTCAATGATAATAAAGGTAATAAAAATGGTAGCGTACCACGTGCAGAAAAAAATGCTACTCAGTCTGTGAAAATAATTAATGTTATTGAACTTTTGATTGATTGCAGGTAAACGTAAACCACTAACAGAATTAATTTGTCAGTAATGTCTGCAGGACAGATTGAGACTTGCTCAGTGACATAGTAGATGAATGCCAAATGCCAGATTTTAAAGTGACCAACATTCTTGGATGTAAAAGGTCATGTACATGTTTAGACTTGATTATTATACAAGATAATTTCTGTTTTAGGCTTCTTAATATTGTTTGCTATTGATTTTGAGTACATGCCCGTATTTGTAGCTCTTGTGTCCCTTTTTAAATGCAACGTGGAACAGAAATATAACATCCACTGATCTCTTTCTGCTCTTTCAGGCCGATGATGGAACTTATTTGTCTTTCTGCACTGTTTGCTGATAATTCAGTGACCCAATTAACATATCATTTGCATTTGCCGTGTGTTTATGTAACATATGGCATACAGGAACTGATAGAGTTTTAAAACTTTCTGGTGAGGTTAACATTACCTACCCATGCAAGTAGAAAAGGATGTAGGTTTGCTCATTAAATTATAGACAATTTGATGAGTCAGTATAATTATACTTGTGTATTAAGTAACCAATAATTGAATGATATGTTTAAACTAATGCTGTGCTTTCCAATATTTTAAGTTAAATACACAAATAAAAACCTTTTCTTATAGCAAAATAAAAAAAAATTTCTTCCTCATGTCTCCTGCAGATCCAGAGATGACAGAGGTGGCGCGACTGTCTCGGGCAGAGGCGTACATGGCTCTCAAACTGTACCGTCTGGCTCTGGAGGACACAGAGTTCAGTCCCTTGTCCAGCTGCTCTGCTGAAGTAGGTCACTCACTGATACTGCACTCATTTGTTATCCCATGCTACAGAAATGTTATTTTAAATCTCCTCTATTAGACATATCGTTGTGCGTTTTTATGATGAGAGGATAATCAATGTGAGATACCATATTTAACAGCAGGTATTTTGTTGGTGCTGTAAGGATGTTGGCATCACCAGGTTGTGTACGTACGCTCTCACTCCATGATCTCATCTCATCTTATCTCTCTCTTTTCACACAGGGCAGGTCTAGATCACACTCTTTAATTTACTTACTAGAGTCTGGCATGTGTTCAATCTGCCAGTCAGTCTCTTCTGATATGTCGGTCAGCAGGTCATTACTAAGAAAAGGTTTATTTTAAGGTTGCCACCCACAAAGCCACAGACAGGGGGCAACCCTGTCAGTCACGTTATTGGATTATAGTTACAGGTTAATTGTAAGCCAGTTTACAGACGTCAGATTTTAAAGGGGAACACCACCTGAATTAAGAATTCCAATGTGTTGTTTCCACGGCCGACGAAAGTTCAATCAATATGTGTGAACATGAGCTACTCTCTCTCAAAGCCAGAAATCAAAGAAGGAAGTCTCAGAATGGGAGACTGATTTTATGGACCCACAGGATGTTTGTTTTATTTTTTATACCTAAATGAGCTTTATTCTATTGTAATGTTGTCAGTTGTGAAACAGAAAATGTTCCCATATACTCAAAAGATTCCCCTGGGTGCTCTCCGTGTCATCTAGAACTCCCAAGTTGATCGTCTATGGAGCAGCTCCACACTTAATATCAGATGACATCACAAATCTGAGGTTTAGCACTCTAGTTTCTGGATTAGGAGTTGTTCATGTTCGCTAATATGTTTTGGACTGTCTTAAATTACAGAAATAACATGCATGAAATTTGAAAATGGGCGTAGTTCCCCTTTAAAAGTTAATTTTGGATGCGTGTCTTTGAAGTTGAATTTATTGAATCATAGTCTAATTTCTTAGTGGTGACCCTGTTTGTTTGTTTGTTTGTTTGTTTGTTTGTTTGTTTGTTTGTTTACAAGGCATATTTTTAACAACCTCCTGCTATTTTTAGTATTGTATAAAAGGCCTTCTCATAGGGTTAAAGAAGTTACAAAAGCGTATCATGAGGTTTTCTAGACCACAACTGAGAGTGCAGTGATTAAGGTCAAAGCTGTTTATTTAATCAGTAACAGGAGACCAAATGTCTGGGTGGAAGTTAAGGAATTTCTCTTATCTGTGATGCAAAGTACGTTATGTAAAAGAACTTGCGTATTTCATATTGATTTATTTAATTTAGATAAAACTGCGTCTCTTGTTTGTATTTAAGAATAATGTGTTCTGTCTGGCTGTTTTTAAAACAGTTGAGCCTGATTTAGAATTTTGTGTTCTTAAGATGCAGGCAAAGCATGAACAACTTCTAGCAAGAGCAAAGTTGTTAGAGGTTTAAGGATGGACTGGCGTTAGGGGTGTCACGGTGAGGACATTTTCCCACGGGTTAATAAATTTGTGACAAAACCGGTGTTACCGATTTACACTGGAAATTCTAGAAGAAAAGATGACGGTCAACATCTGTAGAGCGCTTACTTTGATCTTTACCGTCGGATGGCTGTGTGTCTGGTCTCTCCGGCCACCGTGTAACACCGAGTTCCCTGGCAAGCCTATCTGCTGTTTGTGTACACTGTAGTTAAAGGGACTAAGCATGAGAGTGAATACACAGTGTAAACATAAATGCTGCTACAGAAGTATAACTTCTCTCTTTCCGTCCTTTCAGGCTTTGTTTAGGAAAGCTATGGTGCTTCATCAGATGGGCCAAGTGGACGAGTCTCTCCAAGTCTTCCTCCAATGCCTGGCTGTTGACGAGGACTTCCCCTGTGCTAAAAGACAAGTGGAAAAGGTGAGAGAATTTAAGAGTTATGATTAGTCTGCTGACAATGTGGGAAGAGAAAATTACATCCTAAAGTGTCAGTCAGTTGAGTCACACTTTACGTACACACTCAATACACTGTAAGCTAAAGATTTAAGTAACACTTTTACCATTGCTTCAAGGAACCTCGGTACATGAGTGTCATAACTGTTTGATTGGATAGCCGGGAACGTAAGGCTCAACCATGATTATCTTTACTGCACAGAGCCATTTGTTTTGTTTTAATAGCTAGCATCTGCTGTTATACTACATTGACTCAATGGAACATATCGTCATGGCATGGATCTTAAAATCCTGCTCGAGCTTCACGACTAAATAAACAGTTTAACCGAAAACAATGTAGAGATGCTGTGTTTTATAGGCATTCTGATGACGGTACCCCTTATATCGCTGTGTTTTTAATAGGATTTACATCGTGTTTTGTCCTCTATGCATAGAAAATGTGTCTGGAATGTGCTGACAGAGATTATTTACAGAGGTCGGTCATATTATTCTGCTGATCCATGTTGATTTCAATCAGTCAGAGCATTTGTCACTTTTTACAGTTTATAGACAAAATCAAAGTGTTTACTTCCACTTCCTCAGCCACAAAGTTTGTCCATTCTTTCTGATAAGATGAGATAAAACTTTATTTATCCAGAGGGAAATTGCTGTGCAGCAGTTGCAAAGGCATAATGACAGAGGAAAAAGATGAGGCCGTTATATATCAATAAGGAATATCAACATTTTCCTCAGACATATTATACAATTATGAAGAAAAACTCTATAGTACTAAACTTAGTGTCAACAAACACGTCACAACTCGTGAACTCAAGTAGGGGTGTAAGGAAAATACACGAGTATCGCAATATTATGTTGTGTGATATTGTATCAATTCTCCAAATCACAGTGTCAATCTTTAATTAATCTCTTAAATATCCGACGACCCGCCATCGCGCCCATCTGCTATCTTTCAGAGGTTGTACCGAGTTACCGAAGTTACGCAAAATTTTGAGAGGGAAAACTGACATGGCCATTTTCACAGGGGTCCCTTGACTTCTGACGTCAAGATATCTGAATGACAATGGTTTCTATGGATACCCATGAGCCTCCCCATTACAGACATGACCACTTTATGATAATCCCATGCAGTTTGTACCACATGACGAGGGCGTTCACATGGACTCTTCTCGTGAACACGGTGAACGCGACCCCGTTTGAAGGCACCATAAGTCTCAGTCGGTCATGGAATTGCGTAAGTTGTTAGTGGGTCAGGATCTTGTGACTCCGTCTGTAATGACATTAGTGCCACTTAATAGACTGACCACAACATTGTAGTTACGTAAGTGCCACGCAGTTGACTCATGCATGCAGTACTACATACGTTTTTCAGAATAAAGTGAGAGTTTGTTGCCATTTTATGATGAAACTATTTTCAGTTAACTGTTATTGCTGCTCAAGTTTTGTGTAATCATCTCTGAATCGTCATTGTATAAGGAAACATACATAATCACATTAGTCATCTCATACCAGTTTTCACTTGGTATAAAGTGTGTGAAATTGACTTGTTGATAAGGGTTGCTGGTTATATTAACATCTCGTCTGAATTCCTTCTGATCCTGAAAGAGACACTGTTCAGGCTAGACATCTCTCTACACCAGCGTGCATCAATAGCATGTCAAATTAAGTTTGTGTCGCCTGTAATCACATTTAAATAGTCTCAAAGGTCTTCCCAAAACCCACATAATGAAAACAGCAAATTAATGCAATTGAAAACGACAGCCTGCATCCTTGTTGCCCTCACAAAGAGATGACAAGGCATCTAAATGATGCTGAGCATATGGTTGCACATTAGTTGTAAAAAGATTAAGATGCTAAAACTAAAAACCCAACTTTATCACTCTTATGCAAGTTAGCAGGAAAATAATGCAAATATAAAGGAAGGGGATACTTATGTTTAAAATGACTGAACTGGGAGGAATGGTTAACGGTCTCTGCTACTGGGTCATATACACTGAGGTCAAACTGAGGTCATGATGATATCTATTCTGATCATAGAAAAAGGCCACTCTCACTGTACATTATCATGACCACATTTGCTCTCGGTCTTTGTTATGAAATTGGATTTACAGTATTGTGTAATTATATCTTTTGTCAATAACCCCTTTGTGCATAGAGGACAAAACGTGTGTATTTCCCTCACCACACACTGCATGGGTCGAGCCTTGAAAAAACTTAAAAACTTGTTGTTTAAACACAATTTCAAGCACTTACATTTTTTTGCATTTCAAACACATTTCACACATATTTTTTTTTATTTATTTAACCTTTATTTAACCAGGAAATCCCTTGAGATTTAATCTCTCTTACGAGGGAAACCTGAGCCAACATAATTTCTCTGCCTCTCAGTGCGAAGACTTGGCTGACAAACTGAGTGCTTTTTTTTTTTTTTACAGATCCTGTGTGACTTGCTCTCCCCCGCTGACGAGAATGTCAAGGTCGGCCTGAGGGAAACGACACAGAACACGTCACCTCACTTGCGTAGTAAAACCCTCGTGGCCGATGCCCAAGCTCAACCACAGAGCCCGGTCCAAAGACAACACCAGGTCCGCGCCGCCTCGGCACACCACCATCTGGACAGCCAGGAGGTACTAGCAGACTGAGTCACGATATCATATTGTTCATCAATGAATTGCCTCGATGCTTGTGTCGCCACGTGTTTATGAGGATCTATAATCATCTTCTTACTTGTTTGGCATTATTCAGAAACGCTGGGAAAGCCTGGAGCGGCCCGGTCTGAGCAGAGCTCATTCGCTACGGATGCATGGCTCTAATTGTGGCGAGGAAGGGCTGAAGAGAGTTTGCTCTGCTCCTCAGCTCGGCGACCAGGACAAGGGTGGCGTGCTGAAGAGGAAGTTGTCAGTTTCAGACACAGAACACTGCGTTGTGAACAGTGGAAGTAACAAGCTTAAAAGACAAGGTCAGTGGCCAATCCCACCTTTGTGTTGTTTTCTGTTCTCCCTTATGTATTATATTTTAATTTCCAAGTCAAATCTCTTCTGTGTCTATCTTACATAAGAACTCAGAACATATCTACAATGGTGCATAAAAATAAGCTTATTTGGAAACTTAAATGTAGACTTTTTGCAGGAATGATGTACGATGAGTTGGGTAGACATTTTAAGCACCATAATTATGTCAGAAAAAAACTAATTTTGAAATGCCGTCTTCTCTCTGGTTGACTTAAGGTCTGGGGAAAGGCTCGAAACAAAAGGCTGCCAAAACGAAAATCTGCAGAATTGTTCCTAAAGACCTGCTGGACCCCAATGACCTGGAGTGCTCTCTCTGCATGAGGTACGGTCACACACTAGTGGGCTAAATGCACACATTTACAATGCAGTTTGTACTAGGGATGTCACGATACCAGAAACGTAATAGTCAATACCAATACCAGTGAAATTCCATGATTCTCAATACCACGGTAAAAAACAAAAGTAAAACAATAAATCCCATGTACTTCAACATCCACTCCTTTTATTACCGTTTGCGTACTGATTGTTGTTAGGAAGATATACTGGTCATAATGTCCTCTCTATTATCTGTTTCATATTGCTGTGAAAACATCTCCTTCAAACAACTGGATTTATTCAAATTTCTCCCCAAAAACGACATTTTACAAGATTACATTTGAACACATCATGATAATGTTAGAATTCACCTTTGCCCAATTGTCATTTTTACTGAATAGAGCCTGAATGTATCATGATATAAATGAATAGCGCTTCCCGATAACGTTAGTGGTGCAAGTCTGTGCTGCTTAAAGGCTGCTACCAGCTAACATTACCAGCTCTGGTCCTGCCGATCTCAACACAGATTTGTTGTTCACAATGTAGCATTGTCATGGAAAAAATAGGGTGGGTCAATAGTGAGTTCACTGCGTCCTTAACACATTTTCTATCATCCCCGGGACGACGGGACGTCCTTAGTTTTGAACCCGTTTTCAGAATTTTGGCATCGACTTGCTCCCGAAGTATTGGTTCTCGTGCCATCCCTTGTTTGTACACTTGTAAATGACGTAGGTTTCATAATTAACACTCATTGTTGCATCTTTGTGATGAATACAGGTTGTTCTATGAGCCTGTGACGACACCATGTGGCCACACCTTCTGTAAAAACTGTTTGGAACGCTGCTTGGACCATACGCCCCAGTGTCCCCTCTGTAAAGAGAGCCTGAAAGAGGTGAGAGACTAGTCTTTAAATGTATTGAATCTGGATATTTATCTTATTGTGTTAAGTGAAATATGTGTTCCTTGCTTCCTGTTTTAATCATCAACTCATATCCTGCTGTCTCCAGTATCTAGCATGTCGGAAGTACATGGTGACGACTGTCTTGGAAATGCTGATCAAACAGTATTTGAGTCAGGAGTATGCAGAGAGGACTAAAACTCATCTGGAGGAGACCAGAGAGCTTTCTGAGTAAGTATTACTGTCTCAGGCCTTGTTGATTTCAATGTTCATCATCAGATGTTTCAAAGGGTCTAAAATGTTCTCTACTTCTCTTCCTCTGTGCAGCCTGACGAAGAATGTGCCTATCTTTGTGTGTACCATGGCCTATCCCACCGTGCCTTGCCCCCTGCATGTCTTCGAGCCACGCTACCGCCTCATGATTCGCCGCTGCATGGACACGGGCACGCGGCAGTTCGGGATGTGTATTAATGACCCCCAGAAAGGGTAAGCATGCAAGCACATGACATCAGACATCTAGAAAAGAGATTCCCTTTAGGACCTTTTAGGAGGAACAACTGCAAACTGCCAAAACTCCATTGTCTAAATAAACCAAAAAACTAAATAGTGTTCTTCCCTGCAGGTTTGTAGATTATGGCTGCATGCTGACCATCAGGAGTGTCCATTTCCTCCCTGATGGACGGTCAGTAGTGGACACCATCGGAGGAAAACGCTTCCGGGTCCTGTCTAGAGGAATGAAGGATGGTTACAGCACTGCTGACATTGAGCACTTGAGCGACACCAGGGTAAGAAGAACCACAATAATTATCATTTGAATGATATTATCGACAGTATGTTGTGCTTTTATAATCATACAATGTGTTTTCAACTATGAAACCACCTTTCAAGTCTACAGGAGTTTATTTGGGGCGGGGTGTCACTGGGTTGAGTTATCATTCATTGCCAATTCCTTTTTAAATGAAAGTATTTTAAAAAAAACTCTTCAAATCCTTAAACAGTGAACTCCCAAAGGGGTCTTGCCGTGCAAATTACCTTCACGAAGGGTTTAATTTTTCACGTAGTACAAACGTAATGAAATATTCAGTGCGCAACATGTCTCTAGTCATAACAAATTTACTCTACTAACAGAAGGTAAGCCCAGGTGATGGTGGCATACACCGAGGAAAAGGAAGATGGCTCACTGTTGTGTCTAAACAAACAAATAACCAGGCGAATTCATTCTTTTCTGTCAGGTGGAGGACAGTGAGCAGCTGGAGAAACTACAAGATCTGCATGACGCAGTGTACGAGCAGGCCCGCGTCTGGTTCCAGGACCTTAAGATCCACTTCCACAACCAGATCCTGCAGCACTTTGGACCAATGCCAGAACGAGAAGCTGACATCCAGGTAAACATCCAGCACCGTGTCCCTCTACTTCCATCTGTACAGATGTACCTATTCCTTTGCCTAGTTTATGTAAGGACTATGTTGACTAAGGAGTATAATCTTTAAACTACACATCAAATATTGCTGTAGAGTCATTTCTGCACTAGACTGTAGACGCCGGAGTCAGAGCCAGAGCCAGAGTATTAGGCTAAAGGTATTAGCCCATAATATTCCCACTGATCTTTGAGGTTGTTTAACGGAACAGTGTGTAACATTTAGGGGGATCTATTGGCAGAAATGTAATATAATAATATTAATAAATATGTTTTCGTTAGTGTATAATCACCTGAAAATAAGAATCGTGTTTTCGTTGCCTTTGAATGAGCCCTTCATATCTACATAGGGAGCTGGCCCTCTTCACAAAGTCCACCATGTTGCTCCGCAATGTTTCTACAGTAGCCCAGAACGGACAAACCAAACACTGGCTTCACGTTTCTACGTTACCCGAAGGCCACCGTAGTTAGACAAACAATAGAAATATGTTTTTGATTTCTTTTATCAAGGATTTATTTCAAATACAGTGGTCTCCTTGCATTTACTGTCTTATTTTATTACACAAACGTAGCTGATATATTGGAGGGTTGAAATGTAGGCTGCCATTGGCTTTATTAAAATGAATAATTAGAACTAGTAAACTGGAAAATTATAAATTGTGCATAATTAAACTTCTCCTGAGGTGTTGGCTTTCCAGAATAGGAACTAATAGGAAATTATTTATGGTGTTAGTGACTTAGGAGTTTCTTATATAGTTTGTAATTTATGAAAATACTCAGCAGCAGTGAGTTTTGCAGCGCGTCACAGCTCAGCAGACGGTGATGCAGAGTCCTTTAAGAACAAGAAGTCATTTGTTTAACTGCCTACCTACAGTGCATGTGGTCGTCACAACGTATCAAGTAACCAGATGATCAAAGGAACACCAATCAATACATCATATTATAATTTATTATTATTCTCAGAACAGGTTATCAGCTGAGCTCTAGCAGTCATTTTCTTCAAAACACTGCAGGGGGTTGTAAAGTTTTTATTACCTCATATGACACAGCAGATTCTTAGTCTGAAACTGGATCAACTCATGACACACTTGCCTTTTGGGGAAACCCACATTACCATGGATTCACCTGCTTTAGAGGTCTTAATACTGGAACATAGTTGTTGTGTGCGCTCAGCTTTGGCTCGTAGCCTGTAGCGCTGAAAGGGATTACGGCTCCGCTCTTAGGACAACCACGAGGCGGAGTCCATTGACAATATAGGCTAAAGAGCTTTATGGGTGCTTCATACCTAATCCCACCGGCCCTGTTGCGTCAGAAGAGTGTCATGAAGAGAATCCGCGTGCACGCACACTAGAAGAGGAAAGCATCAATCATGATTATCGGTGTTAATTCATTTCGGAACATGTTTGTTCAAGGGAACAAGAAAAGCAATTCTTTGGCTAATGACCAGTGTTAAATATAAAATGTAGCACACACACGTAGTAAGCATCATTCACTTCCACCTTAAGAAGTGTTAAGCACATTTTGTAACTGGCTCAGACTTTTTTCAGCCGTAATCCTGATGCAGGCATGCATTCCTCTGGCAGATTACCGTAAACGGTCATTTATGTTGTAACTAGGGCTGTCAATCAATTAAAATATTTAATCACGATTAATCACATATTTGTTACCTGGTCAAACACCTTAAAGGAGATTTGTCCAGTATTTAATAATCAACATGGGAGTGGACAAATATGTTTACTTTATGCAAATGCATGTATATATTTATTATGGTAAATCAATTAACAACATAAAACAATGACAAATATTGTCCAGAAACCCAAATTTAGTATAAAAGTATGCTCAAATCATAACATGGCAAGCCCAACAGGCAACAACAGCTGTCAGTGTGTCAGTGTGCTGACTTGACTATGACTTGCCCCCAAACTGCATGTGATTATCATAGAGTGGGCATGTCTGTAAAGGGGAGACTCGTGGGTACAAAGAGAACCCATCGTCATTCACATATCTTGAGGTCAGAGATCAAGGTACCGCTTTGAAAATGGCCATGACAGTTTTTCCTCGCCAAAATTTAGTGTAAATATGGAGAGTCATTTAGCCTCCTTCACGACAAGTTAGTATGCCATGGTTGGTACCAATGGATTAGGTTTTCTAGATTCATATGATACTAGTATTGTCACTCTAGCTTTAAAACTGAGTCCTCTACAACCTCAAAATCGCTAGTTGCATTAATGTGACATTACTCTTCTATATGTTTACATAGCAAATAGCTGTTTGCTGCTATATTAATGCTCTGAATTTCAAATTTAGCACCTTTAAATCCATGTTCATAGTTTTTGTTTGATAAATTGTATGAACAAGAATGTAGCGGCACAAAACTCTCTGAATGACACATAAAGGTCTATAACACTATTCCTCCTCTCTTGTAGGCCACTCCTAATGGTCCAGCGTGCTGCTGGTGGCTCCTGGCTGTTCTGCCTATCGACCCACGCTACCAGCTGTCTGTCCTCTCCATGACTAGCCTCAAAGAACGCCTGGTGAAGATCCAGCACATCCTCACGTATCTGCAGAGCATCCCCAACAACTAGAGCTTCCTCTTCTGTATCACCACAAACAAACATCCTTTGGACTTTGAAATGACATTCAAGCAAACCCTGCACCAACATCTCGCCAACTTTTGTTTCCACGGCCATCTTGACCCTTCAGCTTTTTCTTTTTTTTCCTTTATTTTTTTTTTTACATCTACAAGACCCCTTGTTTTTACAATTCTTCATATAAAGCAAAGTTGAAACCTCCTTGAACTGTGGATCGTTGAAACCAGAGATGTGGCCAGAGCACCTCAGGGATACTTCCACTGACGCACGTAATCTGTTTGTGAATGATTTGCAAAATATGACGGCAACTATTATCATCTGTTATGGTTCTGAATGCTGTTCATTTGCATAAGAACGTCACCGAATGACCTTGGCTGATGTTTTGTTGATGCTGTCGAAGGCCAAAACAGAGAGAAGTAGCCTTTATCTAACAATCATCCCTGAGCACCCTTTCCTTAAGGGTAGTATTTAATAGAGCTGAGGTGAAGAGAGTATTATAGTATCATCTCTGGTGAGACCAGTGAAAAGGACGTTTTTTTTTTTTGTTTTGTCTGCTGGCTGTAAAGATTTCTGTTAATATGGAGGAGGGGTGAGGCGATTCTGTGGAACTAAATCCTAAATGCTGAAAGTCCAAAAAAGATGTGGTTTAGACGAGCCACTGAGAAGAGATTTGAGCAAAACCAAGTGCAACTAAAACCTGGCATACGTGTACCAAGCACTCATGAAAGTATTAATCTTTATCTTCCAAGCATCACATTTTCTTCTTACTCACTTCCTCCACATGCTTAGCATGCACAACTTCCATCGCTGCATCTTTTACTCGTGGCAAAGGACCCTCCTGTTGAAAGAATGAGACGATCTGTGTTTCTTCCCATCGTTGACTTTCTTCCTGAGTTGTCGCGCAAAGATCAGCAAGTTTATCCCTCCTAACATCAGGTCGGTGGCCCTGAAATCTCATCTATGCTTTTTTTTAAAGCTTTTGCTTCCTCTCACAGCTAACCTTAAGCCGTATGCACTATCTTCCAAAATGTTTGTTTGTTATGGACCTTTGGAGTGCGACGATGGAGTGATTCAGTGGTTCTGTTCATGTATTATTTGTCTCTCCTCCAAACCAAAAGATGAAGCTACCCCTTACATTAATTTAAACTTAATTAATTTATAAGTAAGAATATATTTATACACTCTGCCCGTGTGTTTGTATGAGAAATTCTAAGGGGGTCTTGCAATATTATGACAAATCAAAACAAGACATAAACGGCACTTATACATCTAATGGGTTAGCATCATTCGTCATTCAAAGCTGCTCTTTGTGTACTTTGTGAGAGTCGAGAGGACGGTACCTGCAGTGCTTCAGTCGGGACTGCGTTTGCCTTACACCATTTTGCATTGTGATGTGAATTACACGATGCGTTGGCTTGGTTACCATTCCTTTTTGCCATAGTGTGAAGTATGTTTTAATTGTATATTTTTTTTTCTCCCTCTAAGTTAGTTTAAGCCACCGTTTGTTCACAGTGTGTATAACAAATTCTTAAAGAAAATTCAAGTCAAGGCTGTTGTATGTAAATCATCTGTAAAAAGGCTTTTTGGACAGATCTTGCTTTTTGGTCAGATGTTTAAGTTATCGATTTTCAATAATAAATGCACTTCTTTTTTCAACTTCAGCCTCAGTGTCCACTGTTTGACCAGTTTGATAGAAGATGCTGAGCAATCTGTAGCAACATAATGGAGCTTTTAGCTCACTTTAAAGCCCCCCGAACATTGGCTTTGAATCAAGTAATTAAGTATTTTTCAATAAAATATAATATTCATGACTATAT
>CAKAOH010000321.1:40438-74010 GCA_916701665.1 Sebastiscus tertius | reverse complement strand
CTTCCGTCCCTCCCTTCCTTACTCCCGCCCTCAATCCTTCCATCCCTCCCTCCGTCCCTTGATCCCTCCGTCACCCTACCTACCTCCGTCCATCCCTCCATCCCTCCCTCCAACCCTCTCTCACTCCCTCCGTCCCTCTGTCCCTCGATCCCTCCGTCCGTCCCTCTGTCCGTCCCTCCGTCCCTCCATCCCTCCATCCCTCCCTTTGTCCCTTGAACCCTCCTTCCGTCCCTTCCCTCTTTGAAAGTGGATCGCTGAAGACTTGTTGGCGTCAGCCTGTTTGTGTAACAGATTTAGGTTGGATCTGTTTTATTCTGGTCCCATGCTAACGTGAGTCCCTGTTGCTGGCTGAAGGTGGAGAAGCTGGCCCGCACCCTGTTCCTGTGGAAGATCGAGGTCCACGAGCAGAAGGAGAAAGTGTACGAGATGAGGCGCTGGAACGAAGCGCTGGTGACCAACATGCTGCCGGAACATGTTGCTCGACATTTCCTGGGATCCAAAAAAAGGGACGAGGTGAGATCCTCTAAAAAGCCCGAAAACCTAAATCCCTCTGTTTACCTGCAGTATTCTGGTCACAGTTGTATCTTATAAAATCATATTGTAGTATTTCAACAACATTCAGGTTTTTCTTTGTTTCTTCCTCTCTGCCTCGTGAATGTGACCGTCTCCAGGAGTTGTACAGCCAGTCCTACGATGAGATCGGAGTCATGTTTGCCTCGATCCCCAACTTCTCTGACTTCTACACAGAGGAGAGCATCAATAACGGAGGGATCGAATGCTTACGCTTCCTCAATGAGATCATCTCCGACTTTGACAGTGTAAGCTGCTCTCCTCACTCTGCTTGTCGACATGTCACCTTCCATTTAAAAGTCATTCAGAAATAGACGTCATGTAACGTGTTACGAGCACTGGCGATGTGTGTGTGTGTGTGTGTGTGAACATGTGCTGAGCTTTAGGGTTTCCTCTTGATTAAAAGTAGCTGTTGTTGAGGTCCATGTGAACGTAACCTCTCACCTGTATCCATGCCAGCTGCTGGATGAGCCTCAGTTCCGCTGCATCACAAAAATCAAGACCATCGGCAGCACCTACATGGCAGCATCAGGTGTCACTCCGGACGTCAACAACGGCTACACCTGCATGAAGGTCAGGTTGGTCACATGACTTCTCCAGGCTTCACACTGATTGAACCAACATGAACATTTCACTTTGAACGTGAAGAAAATCATTTTCTATTAGAATAGATTGTGAGATGCTGTATCCAGATAAATGTGTCCGTAGCGCTAGAGAGTACAGAGTGTTAATGATCCCCGTGCTGTTCTGTGTGGCAGAAGGAGGAGCAGTCCGACAGAGAGCGCTGGCAGCACCTGGCAGACCTGGCAGACTTTGCTCTGGCCATGAAGGTCACACTCATGAACATCAACTACCAGTCGTTCAACAACTTCATGCTACGCATCGGTACGTGTTAACCCCCTAACACCCAGCGCTTCTTTCTGAGCAAGTTGTGTGCGCTGTTGTACTGCTGAATAACATGTTCCCATAGCTGAGAGGAAACACATGAGGCATGAGGAAGTCTCAGCAGTCGTTTATCTCACATAACAGTCTTAATCTTGTGCCCACGCTCTTCCTCCAGGTCTGAATAAGGGTGGCGTGTTAGCAGGAGTGATCGGTGCCCGAAAACCACACTACGACATCTGGGGCAACACTGTGAACGTGGCCAGTCGCATGGAGTCCACGGGGGTGATGGGAAACATCCAGGTACAGCTTTACTGAGCTTTACTGCATGTTTCTGTGTTTACACCTCACTACATTCCTGTACATGCACGCCTTCCTGTGCTACTACAACTGTTTGAAAATGCAAAAATATATTTTTTATTATATATATTTTTCTAAATTTAGCGGAAAAAATTTGAAGAGGATATTCAAAAGTAACAACATGTTCATAAATCATCCTTAAGCAATTAACCTTTATTTATCCAGGACAGTCCCATCGATAACAGAATTCAAACAAACAGATTTCATCAACCAATGAATGAGCAGTGTTCAGTAACAGGACGCTGCATACTTATCAGATAATGGAGTTTAAAGTGACTCACAGAAACGGTGCGGGTTCCAGGGATGATGCATCGTCGGTTGTCGTGTACTATGACGCACTACACGAGATAAAACGTTCGATTGTCATACACGACACTCATTTATCTTTTCCGATCCGAGTCGACACCCCACGACGGCTGTGTCGGGCGATGATCGGGCTGATATCGTGTAGTCTGAAGCGGACATGAGACAGGACTATTTCAGGAATGTGTCCGTCACCGTTTTGTTCTCCTGCCTCCAAGTGGGCAAAAAGAATCAATGAATGCAGCTTTTACAGTTGTTCCCTTCAGGAACTACAGCTGCTTCATTCGGGCACTTTGAAATCAAAGTAAAATTCACCTGTGTGTGTGTGTGTGTGTGTGTGTGTGTGTGTGTGTGTGTGTGTGTGTGTGTGTGTGTGTGTGTGTGTGTGTGTGTGTGTGTGTGTGTGTGCTGCCCCCAGGTGGTGGAGGACTGCTACAACATCCTGAAGGAGTACGGCTTCCGCTTTGTGAGGAGGGGCCCCATCTTTGTGAAGGGGAAAGGGGAACTGCTCACTTATTTTCTGAAGGGAAGAGACAAGCAAGGCTCATTTATCAACGGCTCCTCGGTCACTTTGCCACACCAGGTGGTGGACAGCTAAAAACCACACACACACACACGCACACGCACACACACACACTCCCCAGTAATCACATGTAGGGTGTGATGATTGCAGAGCGAGGCAGAGGAGAGGTCATTTGCCTAAAAACACTCCGATACCTGGACTTAACTGAATGTTCGAGTTAAAATACCACCGACACACTTCATACACACTTCATACACACTTCATACACACCTGTGACGATACACCACTCATGACTGAACACACACATGTTCACTGTCTGTGGAAAGATATACAGTATGTGCCAGTAGAGATTGTGTTAGATGAATGTCATGCTGAAGTTGAACCACGGAACTCAAAGTATAAATAATTGGATAAATGAGTGACTCAACAGAAACAGCAGCAGACATCTAGGTACACTATATACGATTAGAACATACAAATACAACAATGAGCCTACATGAAGTCTAGACGGGATAGGCTGACAGCTTATCATGCCACCGAGTAGACGGATGGCCACGTGTCTCATTTATGGCAGCTGTTCAGTTCATAAAAACTTGAAAATCTAAAAGAAATGCACTTTCTTGCAATGTTAAAAAATCCTGTATTTCTTTGCTCCCGTCCTAATGTGAGGAAGTGACTGAAGGATGGAGCAAGCTGGAGGTCTGTAGGATGTTTTCTTTCACATCTTCCTGTGATATGAAACGACTCCTCCAACGTTCTCCACCACGCTGATAATCACACGCAGATAAAAGAAGATAAATCAGCAGCAGCTACGTGTCAATTACAGAAACATCCTGTCTTAACTGTTTGGTAACCATGGTAACTAGGGTTAGGACCTGATGATAGAGGAACAGTTCCCTAAGTCAGTGTTCCTGTCCTAACTTAAGAAGTGTCTGTAATCCGGCCCCGGTGGTCTGCACCTTAACCATTCAGCTATCACAGCGACGCGTATTAAACTCAACTCCAGTCCCCTTTCATCCGACTGCAGAGCAGATTGAATTTTTGCAGTTTTGAACCCTTTCAGCATTAGAGTGACTAATTCAACCTGATGCCGTTTAATATAAATACAATGAAGGACTTTATCTCTTTCCAGAAACATCTCTCAGATAGAAACACAACACACAGCCATGTACTATGATGCCATTTCCTCAGCACATTCACACTATGGGACTTGCGGAAGCCCGGCATAAATCCTGGACCGCTCCCAATTTACAGAATACTTCCATGTACGGAAACCTGACTGATCTGAGCTCAGACTTCCTGTCTCTGATGAAGAAGAGGATTTGGAAGTGGACCAATGAGATGCCACAGTGTGGCGATACGGACTGATCTGCTCACCTGCTGCTGCCGATGTGTGGTCGAGGGTGTATATAACAGTGTGTGCACATCGGGTATTTTTCCACAGTCAAAGTGTTCTTCGTGGTTGATTTAGATGTGGGGACAGGTCCGATCTGTCCTCCCGGAGCTCACACATCACACCACACCGCTGGCTTCTGGACCTTTCTGTGCCTCGGAGCTGTGTCGGACATGAAGGAGAACAGAGAGGAGACGAACAGTCGACCGTGAGGGTATAGCACACATGGCAGACATATTGTTCACACCGATTGTGGATTGATGGAAGTGCCTATCACAGCTGTGATGTTTTCATGTAGTTGAAGCATTCCATGGACCTCTACTGGCAGGGAAAATTTCCTTTTCACAATTTTTTTCACAATGTTGTGAAAGGATAATTCCAGTTTATTTCAACTTTGAGATCTGGAAACACGGTGACGTGACCAAAAGAAGGAACGGTCAGAGGATCAGACGGGTTGGAAACAAAGCAGTCCAACTCATTGGAACAGGAAAAAAAGGCAAACGGTAAAATGTCTGTCGTAAACATCCATCACAACTTTGACTTCCTCTAGTTTTCCTGTGATAATGGTCAACATTTCAGGTGCGCTCACTTTCAGTTTGAAGTGTTGGTTTGTATCCAACCTGTCTGACTGTCTGAGCGCCCGTTAGCCCTCTTTCAGTGACGTCACCGTGACGTAATGATCTCAGCCATGAACTTGGTGAGTACAATGTTAGAAAAGCCAAAAAAGCCGCGCGCTGTAATAAACTGGAATGTTCCTTTAACTGCATGGTAGTTATGGAAGAAGAAGGCTGTTGAGAAAGTGTTATATATTTCATGATTTAAAATGACGACGGCAACAAAAAAGGTCGAATACGGGACGTCGTTGAACTTGTTGCAGCCTTCCACGTTGTTTGCACCAGATTTGGATCAACCCCGGTTCCACCTGGTATTAACATGCAAACCTGCATCTGGATAATGATATCTGATTATGACGCCTTCGCATTTACACCTGGAATTAATCAATTAATAATGTCGTTATCTCAACTCGAATGGTGTCCACCTCGCTTCATGGACGACTGTCATCCATTGCCATCCGAGTCAGGTGACCTTTCAACTTGCTGGGGACTTTTTTCTTCAGAATGTGGTCAAACTACACACGCCTTGTTTACACATGGCTAAGATCTGATCTCAATGTGTGAGCCGCGTGGGTCCTCCTGATCCAGATCCAGATCTCATGTTAATACCAGGAGGAAATGGGGCGTCACTTTTTAGTGAATCCTGGCCTGAAGTTGACTATCATCTGTGTGTCTTATTAGTCTCTGCTTGCTTGGTCGTGTACAGGGCCGGATATTCCAAAACGGACACGGACGTGTACAGGAGACACTCACAGGGTTTTGCATTTGCTAATGTCTTTACATGTGTAGTTGGCAGACATGTTGTGACATCAGTTTGACCCTCACAGACAGGGCAGGTGAAAAACCATGTGGCTATGTGGACACAACAGTCTAATTTACTGTTAAGAGGACATGTCCTCTCAGATTCAGGAGGTTTCACCAACTGAGTCAAGGTGTAAAGGTTTGAAGTCAACATGTTGAATCAAGGTCCACTGGAAAAGAGTGTCAAGGGTCACTTGAAGCTTAGAAAACTAAGAAAAGGTGTGCACGCCTATCAATAGCTCTGACTAGCCAGTCTGCTCACATGCAGGGATTGAAGCCCGTAATGGTTCTTCTTTTAAGTCACAAACTTAATTTTTTCCTTGTGATTACACACCAAATCTGACATCACTCCCCCTAAAAGGCCCTGACACACCAAGCCGACATCAGAGAACTAGTGGTGTCGAAGGCTGATTGTTGCGTCTCCTTTGTCTTGCGCCAAAAAGACCGCGTACGTGCTCCGCCTGCGTGAGAGGAAATAACTCAACACCGAGGACGGCGGATATACGAGCCGTTGTTATGATACGTACATGAAACAAAGCGGTGTCTGTCGACCATTTTTACACCACTCTCACTCACCGCTTAGCTTCATTCCAGACGTTCATGTCGCTGTGAAAATATCCGTGCGTTGGAACGATCAGAGGAGACGAAGATGAACAGTCGAAGATAAAGAGTCTTCTGTGCGTGTCCTCTTGACTTTCCTCGTTGGCTTTACGTTTCTCTTCTCGTGCACTGATTCGTTTACACTGAACAGCCAATCGGAGTGATTTCTCTCACCGACGGTTTCCCGCCACCAAAAAACCTCCGACGCGGGCCGACTAGAGCCGACGATGCGAGACACACCGCAAAAACTAGACCGACAGACGCTCGCTGACGGCCTGAAATAGGCTCGACGGCCGACCGTGGTGCGTCAGGACCTTTAAACTTTTCTTTACAAGGCTTTAACATGACAGCAGTAACATGCAGGAGAATGAGCACACCCACCTGGCAGGAAGCAAATGTACTGTATGTGTGTTTTGGGGGGAAAGTATATGTATATAGCTCTTTCCTCTGCGGATTGTAAAGCCCATTAATGTCTCTGTAGAATGGGATGAAAGTGCAATAGTTTCTTCTTCTACAAACCTGACACTCTCCTCTCTTAAAGGAAAGGTTAAACCATTCCTTCCCCTTTAATTCATAGTTTTATAATGTAATGTACAAGTTTTGTTCTATTTAAAGAAAGGGGAAGAGGATGGGATGTGTCCTAGTTGTACATAGAGTTTAGACAGTGTTTATTTGTCAGATTTATTTATTGGAAATGACAGGGACATTGTTTTTTTCTTACACAGATGTGAAAGTGCCAATGATAAAGGAATGGCTTTAAATCAAAAACCACAGCTGTTTCCTGATTTGTATTTTAAAAAAAGAATCTCAGGCTTGGGAACACAATTTGAATAATGTGTCATGATTCCAGGATTTTTGGTCGCAACTGAATTTTTTTGAGCTAAGCAACAACACAACACTGAGATGCCATCTGGAGAGCCCACGCCGGCAGGGCCAGCCGATGGCATCAAAAGGCAACGAAATGATTCAGTCTCGTGGTTCTAGTTGTTGTTATACCGTTCAGCTTTTGTCAGAATTTGATTCAGAACTCTTGATTCCTCTTCACAGTTTTAGTGATTTGAATTAGGTATACTGTAGATTCCACTTCTGCTTTTTTTAAGTTGGAAGAATTTCTCATTCAGTGTACCCTCCTTCATTTCAGTTGTCATCATAAGGCGAGTTAATTAAAAAAATAAATCAAAACAGACGAGCCTCAGTGTCGTTGATTCTGGAAGAGTTCATCGGCTCTACAATGTCTCAACATTGACAGGTTTGAGCAGCAAGACTGACGAGAGCATCGGCTCATTTTTGGCTAATTGTCATTAATTTGAACATATTTATAATTTAATAAATGTAGCTTGGTGCTTTGAAAAGAGAGAGTACTGTAATAATCTCAGTGGTAAATTGTATCATCATAGTTACATAAATCACAAACGACACAAGAACACTCAAAAAGATGATAAGGGATTTTATATAGATAATATCAAATAACAAAATATTTAATTAACTATTTATTATGAGAATAAAGTCGTAATATTATAAGAATAAAGTAAGAAGTTTATGAGAAAAAAGTTGTATTATTATGAGAATAAAGTCGTATTATTATGAGAATAAAGTCGTAATATGAGAATAAAGTCAGAAGTTTACGAGAAAAAGACTCATAATATTATGAGAATAAAGTCAGAAGTTTAAGAGAAAAAGACTCATAATATTATGAGAATAAAGTCAGAACATTACGAGAAAAATGTCGAAATATTACGAGAATAAAGTCAAAGGTTTATGAGAAAAAAAATCATAATATTATGAGGATAAAGTCATAATTACGTGTTATTTTAGAGGGGAAATATAGTGTGAAAATGAGGTACGTGGAGCATCTTATGAAGTTATACTTTATAGTTTAGGTTTCACAAATAACCAAATACTTCATCTTTTGGTTAATCAACACCACATTATCATCAGTATCAGGACTTGGAAAAGATTGTGCAAGAAACTACTAAAGAAAAACATCTTGTATTTCAAATTAATTTTTGTATTTTAAAATGAAAATCAAATAACCACTAATTTTTTTGTATTAAAGTCATAATATTATGAGAATAAAGTCGTAATATTATGAGAATAAAGTCAAAAGTTTAAGAGAAAAAAGTCGTAATATTATGAGAATAAAGTCGTAATATTATGAGAATAAAGTCAGAAGTTTAAGAGAAAAAAGTCGTAATATTATGAGAATAAAGTCATAGGTTTATGAGATAAAAGTCGTAATATTATGAGAATAAAGTCGTAATATTATGAGAATAAAGTCAGAAGTTTAAGAGAAAAAAGTCGTAATATTATAAGTATAAAGTCGTAATATTATGAGAATAAAGTCAGAAGTTTATGAGAAAAAAGTCGTAATATTATAAGTATAAAGTCGTAATATTATGAGAATAAAGTCATAATTATGTGTTATTTTAGAGGGGAAATATAGTGTGAACATTTTTGTATTGTATTGTATTTTAAAATGAAAATCAAATAAACACTCATTTTTTTTGTATTTTTTCGAAAATCGAATGACTAAAAAAGAAGAAGATGAGAAAAGATGAGAACAGCGCCCCTAACGACGACGCATCACCATGGTCACCACGGTCACTAAGGACCAGCCGCGCGTGAAGAGGACGTGAAGGAATTTCCGCTGACGTCACCGCGTAACGTCCATAACAGCGCTGCAGCTGTCTGAGAGCAACAATAACAAGAAGCTCTGCTCAACTCCTCCAACACGGCTTCACCAGCACCGGAGAACCACCACACCGAGTCCACCGCCATGAGGCCGTCCGTGTAACCGGACCCACCGGGTCGAACCACCTCACGGAGGACCAGAACCAGAACCAGCTGGAGGTTCGGGTCTGATCTGGGTCAGCGGGCCTGTTGGAGGCTGGTTGCTGCAGTGTCAGTCCTTTATATAGATATATATTTATATATATATATAACCCGGTACCATGCAGGCCAACGGCTCCGGGCAGGATCCGGATCCAGAAGAAGACAAAGTGTCCTCCTGTCGGAACGGCTCGTCCTCCGGAGTGTCTCACTCCAACGGACTCCAGTCTGTCTCCAACAATGGAAACCCTGTCAGCAGCAGCAACAACAACAACAACGGACTGCCGGCGGCCCAGCCGGAGTCCAACAGCACCAACAGCACCAACAGCAGCACCACGGAGACAGGGGAGACAGAGGAGACGGGGGACAACATGAAGAAGAAGAAGCGTCTGTCTCAGTCCGAGGAGGACGTCATCAGGCTGATAGGACAACATCTACACGACCTGGGGCTCAAGTAAGTCCACTACAGTGTGTTTGCTCCTGTCATGCAGCTGTGGACATGTTGTCCTCTCTGTAGGGGAGACTGGGGTCAGGTGAGCCATCTGACTTAAAGGTCCCGTATTGTAAAAAGTGACATTTTCATGTCTTTTATATTATAAAGCAGGTTTATAAATGCTTTATAAATACGTGCTTAACGTGTATAAATTTTCTTTATAAATATTGTTAAACTATCAAAACGGCTGTATTCATAAATTGTGTGTTTGAAACAAGCCGTTAGGATTTCTGTCCATTTGTGATGTCACAAATATACAATATACGGAGAAACACACACGCAGCCTGTATTTAGTCCATAAATTGTGCGTTTGAAACAAGCTGTCAAGATTTCTGTCCATTTGTGATGTCACAAATATACAATATTTAGATCCTTGACACAATTTTAAATATAGGTCTCAAGTAAGTGAACTATAGTGTGTCATCAAGCCAGGATGAATGTTTTTTTTCCTGTCATGCAGTAACAGTAACAGGGACAGATGGACATGTTGTCCTCTCTGTAGGGGAGAGTGGGGTCGGCTGAGCCATCTGACTTAAAGGTCCCATATTGTAAAAAGTGAGATTTTCATGTCTTTTATATTATAAAGCAGGTTTTTAGTGCTTTATAAATACTGTTAAACTATCAAAATGCTCAATATACGGAGAAATACCTTTTGAAACAAGCCGTCAAGATTTCTGTCCATTTGTGATGTCACAAATATACAACATATATAAATCATCACACGGTTTTAAACATGGACCCTAACATCTACACGATTTAGGTCTCAAGTAAGTGAACTATAGTGTGTCATCCAGCCAGGATGAATGTGTTTTTTCCTGTCATGCAGCTGTGGACATGTTGTCCTCGCTGTAGGGGAGAGTGGGGTCAGGTGAGCCATCCGACTTAAAGGTCCTGTATTGTAAAAAGTGAGATTTTATCATGTCTTTTATATTATAAAGCAGGTTTTTAAGTGCTTTATAAATACTGTTAAACTATCAAAACGCTCAATATTCAGAAATTGTGCGTTTGAAACAAGCCGTCAGGATTTCTGTCCATTTGTGATGTCACAAATATACAATATTTAGACAAATTTAAACGTGAACATTCTATATGTGTCCCAGTTTATTTCCTGTCGCAGTGTACGTGAATGACATCAGCTGACAGGAAGTAAACATGGACCCTAACATCTACACGATTTAGGTCTCAAGTAAGTCAACTACAGTGTGTCATCAAGCCAAGATGAATTTATGTTTTCCAATCATGCAGTAACAGGGACAGATGGACATGTTGTGGACATGTTGTCCTCTCTGTAGGGGAGAGTGGGGTCAGGTGAGCCATCTGACTTAAAGGTCCCATATTGTAAAAAGTGACATTTTCATGTATTTTTATATTATAAGTGCTTTATAAATACTGTTAAACTATCAAAACGCTCAATATACGGAGAAATACACGCAGCCCGTATTCAGTCCGTAAATTGTGCGTTTGAAACAAGCTGTTAGGATTTCTGTCCATTTGTGATGTCACAAATATACAATATATATATATAGAGATCATCACGCGGTTTTAAACTTAAACATTCTAAATGTGTCCCAGTTTATTTCCTGTTGCAGTGTATGTAAATAACGTCATCTGACAGGAAGTAAACATTGACCTAAGCTGTTGCCTAGCAATGAAATTCCGTTGCAATGCACTAAAACGGAGCGTTTCAGACAGAGGGTAAATACAGGTATATTCAGGCAGACAGTACGAGGAAAATAAAGTTGTTTTTTTAACATTACAGCATGTAAACATGTTCTAGTAGAAACACAAAATACAAATATGAACCTGAAAATGAGCTCGATATGGGACCTTTAAGTTCAGGCTGGTGCACACCAAGGGTAGAGCATGAGCAGGGAGGCGTCTGATTGGTTCTTTCCAAGCGGACCTCGAGGCAGTGTTGGTAGACGTTTTTTACAGGATTGCAGCAGCTACAGATGACGGCTCTTTTCCGGTTCCTTTTTCAGAGCTCATCAGTAACGGATCGCTGTCGGGGTGTAAAGACCATTTCAACCAATATAACAGATAGTGGAGACTGGAGAACATCGTCACCCCTGCCTTTAATCTGTTGGTTATTTTTTCCAGTTAACAGACTGTTTAGTCTATAGAATGTCAGCATTGTGAAAAAAGAATCGTTTTCAGAGCTCAAGGTGACTTGTGATATTAAACAGCATTGGAGAAGCTGCAACCAAAGAACGATTAGCTTGATAAATGACCAATTAAATGAATATCAACATTGTTGTTGATAAAATCATGAAATAATAAAAAGCATGATGATTGTTTTGCTCGATCCACCTTTATTCCTCATCTCGTTATCACTGCTTAGTGAGCTAAAAGTCCCTATGAGCATAGTGTCACACAGTCTTATGTTATCTATCAGTTGGTCACATGACAAGCCTGTACATGCTCTAGTTGCAGTCGCTGTATTAAAAATAGATCATGAGTGCTGAGGCATTATTATTGTTCTGATTATGTTATTATAGAGTTTGTTTTTGTCTTGTTTTACAGTCAGACAGTGGACCTCCTGATGCAGGAGTCCGGCTGCAGACTGGAGCACCCCTCTGCCACCAAGTTCCGCAATCATGTCATGGAAGGAGAGTGGGACAAGGTGGAGTTATCAAGTTATCTGAAATGCATATCTATACTCTTACAGCAGTAATCTGTGCACTGCGTTTAGACCAAGTAGAGGAAGTAATATCTGTTTGTCTAGTAATATCAATGTGGAACGTCCCCAGTTTGTGTTGTTTATGCCGTTTCCCCTCTTCTCTTTATTCAGGCTGAGAGTGATCTGAATGAGCTGAAGGCATTGATGCATTCTCCAAGTGCTATAGTGGTGAGTGGAAATCCTGAGACAGACAGGCAGACAGCTTTGTCTCTATGATGCCTTGTCTCATCAACAAACCAACATTTTATGTGCGGTGCACAAACACAGCAGCCAGGAGCACAAAGCTCTGAAAATAGGGACAAAATAAAAGGAAAGCTCCAGTAATTATCCTGTCGGTACCACAGAATAAACAAGTGAAACCATCAAGCAGTTTAACAACCGCAGGAAAAACAGAACTTGAGTTAAAGGGTAACGTTGGTATTCTTCAACCTGGACCCTATTGTTCCCACGTTCTTGTGTATTGAGGGAGAGCGCTGCAGACGTCAGTGACGTCCAACAAAAATGCTTGTTTTTGCCACGACATGCTCTGATTGTTCTAATAACTGTCTGACATTATGGAACGAGTCTCGCTCAAGTGAAATCTGTCAAGTTGTTGCCGGAAGATGGCGGTGGAATAGAGGAGCGCATCCATGGTGGCAGCCGGGCCGAGTTTCTCACAACAATGTAACATATTTTCAGTGTCATGGCTGAATATTTAGATGATTTCCACAATGTGGAATTGAATTCTATGGCCCCCCGTATTTATTTGAGTATACAGATATGAGACTTCTCCTTGAACGGGACACAATAAGAAACAAGACCGGATCAAGCGAAAGGTAAGAAAAGGTTTATTTTCCTGTAAGGCCCTTTTCCATAATGCTGTCAGACACTTAGAATAACAATCAGCGTAAAAAACAAGCATGTTTAGTGGCGGTGATGTTACGTTGATGCTGCTCACTGCCCTCGCAGCTCATTTAGCGGCTAGCGGCTGGCGGCTGCAGCGTTCTCCCGCAGTACCGGACCAGTTTCAGAAATTGTCACTTACGGTGCTTTCACATCAGGGACCCGGATCTGAGTACACTTTGTCCCCAAAGTCCAGTTCGTTTGATTAGTGTGAGCGCTGCGTACCGTACTTGGGCACGGTTCGTCGATCCGTGCCTGGGAAAACCTGTCATGGCCATTTTCAAAGGGGTCCCTTGACCTGATGACCCACGAGTCTCCCCTTTACAGACATGCCCACTTTATGATCATCACATGCAGTTTGGGGCAAGTCATAGTGAAGTCAGCACACTGACACACTGACAGCTGTTGTTGCCTGTTGGGCTGCAGTTTGCCATGTTATGATGTGAGCATATTGTTTTATGCTGAATGCAGTACCTGTGAGGGTTTCTGGACATTTCATATGAGTAAATGTTGCGGAACACAGACCTGTGATGAGTAATGTCTTTCTCTGTTATATTTTTGTCTTTGTCTTCGCTTTGTCCTCCTGTACAGCGGATGAAGTTCCTGCTGCTGCAGCAGAAGTATCTGGAGTATCTGGAGGATGGAAAGGTCCTGGAGGCCCTGCAGGTCCTCAGAGCCGAGCTCACTCCTCTCAAGTACAACACCGAGCGTATCCACATCCTGAGCGGGTCAGTTCACCGGCAGAAAGGGAAGCTGAGACATCGTTTACTGTACAGAGAGAATCTCACAACGCTTGTGAAATATTGCTCGTTGTTTTCATGTTTAAGTTGAGCTTTTTTTCACATTTCAGTAGAATGTGTCAGATCCCTCAGAGGTATGGTAGAAAGGATTTTGTCAGCTTCTCTTTTGACTTGGCTGTCTGAGTTGAACAGCAGTGATTATGCGCTGTGATTGACGGAGGCCTTTTCAAACAGTACTGAAGCTGTCAACAATCTTCGTGACAGAATTCCATGCTTGTAAAGATGGAGAATCCTCTGAAACACTAAAACACTAAAAGGTAATCCACACAGACACTTTTCCATCTCCTGGATCTTCCAATTTGTCAAATGTAACGGTCAACACAGACACCGAGACATCACTGCAACCCCTCTACGTTAGTTTCCTTTTGTTTTCTCTGGCATGTTTGTCGATGGAAGATCTCCGCAGGCAGCCTTACTGTATAAATAATGCAAAGAATAGTAGTAGTCTGTAAAAAGATTGATCCTGATTCAACTTTTGCTGCAGCACAGGGTAACATCAGACAGTTAACAGCAGGGCTGTAGTCAACAAAAGAAGATCTTGGTCAACTGAAACTCGACCAATCGATGGGGTCGATGGGGGAAAAACAATCTGCGTGTTATCTCTAGATGAACTAAATCAGAGTGCACTCTACCTGGTAGCCTAAATGAATCATAGACAAACATAAAAAGCTGTTTACAGCATATTAAATTATGTTTAAAGGCACTGTTTGTAAAAATCTGAAATTGCTTGTTAACAGCGACACCTGTGGCCGCTACTGGCTTTGTTCCACAAAGCCAGTAGGGCTTCATGGGTAATATTAGGTGTGTACCTGTCACTCTAATGGATGATACTACTGAAAACCACCTAAATATGTCCTGGCAGTAATGGCAACAATAAATACGACAACCAAGAGACACCGGTGTCTGGTGTTAAAAATGCAACGGCATTTTCCTGCTTGTTTTTTTCTGTAGTAATTGTGAAGGAGGAGCCTTGATTATACAGGTTGTACGACGGGACAGGCCCAGATCGATGTACTTTTGTGTGAGCAGTGTGTTCATGTGTTCCGAAGGTACCTGATGTGCAGTCACGCAGAAGACCTGCGAGCCAAAGCCGAGTGGGAAGGCAAAGGCACGGCATCCCGAACAAAGCTGCTGGACAAGCTGCAGAGTGAGTGCAGTCTGACTCACACCCCACACGTATTCTACTGTACACAGTCAACACTTACTTTGTACTGTCACGGCCACGCACAACAGTAGCAGCACCCATTCACTGCAGTGGGTGATTCTCATCTATAGTATGTTTGAAAATCCTGAAATCCAGCAGCTGCTCTGCTACACGACATTATTCATTTACATCTCAACCTGCACAAATAAGAACATTCAACAGTATGTTGATATATTAATTAATATATAATTATAAACTAACACCCCTATGGCCATAAGGGTATTAGTTAATAATATTATCTTGATGTCATATGATGGAAATATTTAGGCAATTTTAAAACATCATGTTGTCATTTGCAATACTTAAAGGGACTCTATGTAAGAATCATAATGTGTTGTTAACAGCGACACCTGTGTCCGTTAAGTCAACGAAAGTCAGCGTCCTGTTGCTCACGCTTGTGCTCGCTCTACATAGACATCAAGGAGCATCGCTCAACACAGTGAGGAGACACACGTCAGCTAAAAGCACAATATCACTCTAGATTTCAGCTGCTTGGCAGTAATGTTAGCTGACCAGACCAAGGTCTCTTCATCAATCAATGCTGATCCTAGTGTTGGCTTTTCCTGCCTCAGCCTCCCGACCGCGGCCGGAGGGAACGGGGGAGACGCTGGAGTTTTGGTCGGAGACGATAACGTTTCTCTCTGCGGAGCCCCGTCACTTCACAAGACACGGGAAACCTCTGTTGGTCTGGAGGAGCTGCAGCAGTTATTTCTGCACAAACGTCCACTGAACATTCACTAGATATTCTCAGAGCTAAACTAACTCTTCTGCAGTGTGGAGTGTGCGCGCATGCACGTGAGAGGTGGAGCGAAAGAGCGAGAACAGCGCGGTGTGTGAGTGAAGGCAGGCAGAGGAGCAGAGTACAGCAGAGACTCCGGTCCTGGAGACCAAAGCTACGGTCTCCCCCGCGTCCTCCGACCGCGGCCAACACTGTTTAACAGACGGGCTTCACTAGATACAACCAAGAGGTTTTGGTGCTTCTGTGTAGTTTGTGTTGGAGTCTGAGTCTGAACAGCGTAGCCACACGTGAGCGGGACACCGACCCGCAATGATTTATACGTGTAAGAAGTTACAAACAGTCCCTTTAAGTAACAACATCAGTGTGAGTTCAATTTGGCTTTCTGGTTGATTCCATACTCTGTTTTTTACTATATGTTCTGAACTAATTAGAGTCTTTGTGTGTGTGTGTGTGTGTGTGTGTGTGTGTGTGTGTGTGTGTGTGTGTGTGTGTGTGTGTGTGTGTGTGTGTGTGTGTGTGTGTGTGTGTGCAGCGTACCTGCCTCCGTCAGTGATGCTGCCTCCTCGCCGTCTGCAGACTCTGCTGAAGCAGGCGGTGGAGCTGCAGAGGGAGCGCTGCCTCTACCACAACACCAAGCTGGACAGTGGACTGGACTCTGTGTCTCTTCTGCTGGACCACGCCTGCAGCCGGTAAGAACCGCACCAGGGCTCCACCCAGCCCGGTTTTTTCTATGCTTAAAGAAAAAGGTGTGAGACCTTTTAGCCAGTCTATGATGTATGTATGTTTTATTAGCATTGATGTCTGCCTGTGTGTGTGTTCCTAACCTTTAGGAAACAGTTCCCCTGCTACACTCAGCAGATCCTCACTGAACACTGCAATGAAGTCTGGTTTTGCAAGTTCTCCAACAACGGCACAAAACTGGCGACCGGCTCCAAAGACACCACAGTCATTGTGTGGCACGTAGACACGGTAATCAACCATTTACTTCATCATCAATGTCACTTCAGAGCAGGAAAAATAACGAGTCGGCGAGTCTGAGAATTGAAATCTATATTTAGCAGCTTATTGAGTGGATTGTCTGTTCGGTCGACAGGAGACCCAGCAGCTGAAGTTGATGAAGACTCTGGAGGGTCATGCTTACGGTGTCTCGTACCTGGCATGGAGCCCTGATGATGCCTATCTGATAGCCTGTGGTCCTGATGACTGCTCTGAGCTTTGGCTGTGGAACGTACAGGTACGACATCTCTCACACGCTCTCGGCTGCTCATCAGCTTCCCTCCTCTCTTCACTAAATCCACATCTAGAACAAATAAAACAAATAAAACAACAAGGAAAGTATTGAACGACAGCTGCTGTCAGCCGTGTGGCGAACATAAAACAGCAACAGGCCACTCAATCATTCATAACGATGTTGAGGCAGCTCGGATTCTTAAATTTGTTCTCAAGAAAGATCCCTAAGAAAAGTCTGAGTCAGATTCACAACGTGTTCTTAAACCGCAGAATTGTTCGTACCTGTGTTCTTATAATGATTAATCCCATTGTCCTCGTAAATGAAAGGTGTTGACGTTAATCAGCAGAAGTAGACGCCCCGAGGCGTTAGACTGCAGGGCCGTGTGCACACAGAGACTGAAACACCCAAAGTGAAGTCTAAAGGAGGTAGAGCACCAGACTCTGAAGTGGGGGTACTTCTGCAGGAAGTGAACGGCAAATGAGCCGTCATATTTAGTAGTGTTAGTAGTGGATATAAAAGAAATAATAATAATAATAATGATGCATGGGCTGCTCTTCCGTGTTCAGTGTTGACGCGTTAGAGTAGTGTTTATTTATTTTAAAAGATGCTTTGTAGAATACCGTGGTGATCACGTTTGTCCCGGTCAAATTGACCACTATAAGCAGATGATAATTATAACCATTTTGTTTTTACTTTATGTGAGAGGTGGAGCGAAAGAGTGAGAACGAGCGTGGTGTGTGAGTGAAGGCAAGCAGAGGAGCAGAGTACAGCAGAGACTCCGGTCCTGGAGACCAAAGCTACGGTCTCTCCCACGTCCTCCGACCGCGGCCAACACTGTTTAACAGATGGGCTTCACTAGATTGAACTTTACAGTTTTGGTGTTTCCGTGTAGTTTGTGTTGGAGTCTGAGTCTGAACAGCGTAGCCACACGCGAGTGGGCATGAGACACCGACACGCAATGATTTATACGTGTAACTCAGTTTTGTTCCCAATATATTTATCAATACATCTACCAGACTTGGTGCTTGTATCACAAAGTAAACACGTGTTATGATACGTTGAGCTGTGCCGCTCCGTTATTAGTCTTTTCCAAACCTGTTCAAACCTGACGGGAGAACAGTACCAGCTAGTGAGAGATTGTATTTTCTGGCAATAAGAGGGTCACATGACAAAGCAACTTGAAACCAGTGTGCTGTAGTGTGTGTTGTCTGATCCTCTCACTCGTGCTTCTCTCTCCCCGGTTGTGTTGTGTAGACGGGGGAGTTACGAACAAAGATGAGTCAGTCTCATGAGGATAGCCTGACCAGCGTGGCCTGGAATCCAGATGGTAAACGCTTCGTCACCGGCGGCCAGAGAGGCCAGTTCTACCAGTGTGTGAGTATCTTTCACAGCTCCCACTCCCACAGGCTCTGAGCAGCTACAGTGGAGAAAACATTTATAGAGGTGTGCTGATGGTGTGTAAAGCACAGTGCCGCTCCAGTTCACAGTTTGCCTTATGAGGATGTTTTCAGTGCTTAAATGCTGCTTCTGTGTTCACAAGAGGAACCTTCAGTGCCGTGCACAGACATTTTGTGGGGCGGGTGCAACCCTATATACCCTTTTAATACCCGTACAATCATGCAGATGTTAACCAATGATTCCTGGGGGACAACTGATAATCTGTGATGTCCCTGCAGCAGTCTGGTGTTGATGGTGTTCCTGAATGCATTGTGTGTCTTCCTGTACTCACAGGACTTGGATGGAAACCTGCTGGACTCGTGGGAAGGAGTTCGGGTGCAGTGCCTGTGGTGTCTGAATGACGGCCGGACCGTCCTCGCGTCCGACACCCACCAACGCATTCGCGGATACAATTTTGAGGACCTGACTGACAGAAACATGTAAGTCACCAGCCTGACTGGGCTGAGGAACCGCAACACAACACCCTCTTCCTGGAGGCGTCTGCACATATAATGTAACCGACTCCAGCCTCTAAAGCCAGACAGAGATGAAGTTACCAAGCAGTGGTTTCTAACCTTTCTGGCTGCTGATCGATTCATCTTCTCAGAAATCAAACCAGACGTGACATTTGTTTTCATAGCCTGCACATGTACATGAAAAAACAATACACATATCATACTGTATGTGTACAAATAAAGGCAGAGTGGAGCACTGAAGTCAAACCCACCAACACACTGCAACACTTAACAAAGTGCAATGAGTAACATCCCTGCTAGGGAGGTCAATGATTAATCCATTATCGGTTAATTGCTGTTAATAATTTAAGCGATTCAAAATATGTTAAAGTCCGGGTAGAGTCATATTGGAGATTTGTTGTTAGAAAATCAGAGCTGAAAACCTGTGAAAAGACTCTGAACTATGCAGTACTGAGTCGAGGAGTCAGACCGGAGACTGTTTTTCTCCTTTTTTGTGTTCAGGATTTTTTGGGCGGGCCTGAAACAACCTGAAATCATGATAGGATAACCCCTCCCCTAACGGTAACCCTTCCTCTTACAGTCCCCTAATTAACTATTAATTTACCCGGTAAATACATGGTACATAGTAGTATATTATTGTATAGTATAGATACATATTATTGTATATTAATAAGTAGGCAAATACAAAGAATCTACGGATGAAATACTCACTTATTACCCATCAACTCAAGTGAGTTCTGTAACTCCTCTATTGCCCCTCAATTCAAGTTACGAGTGTAGCTATCCAAGGTTCCTGTTGGTAACAGCCCAAGTTGAATTATGTACTCTCTATAAATGAAGATAGTACTTTCCAAGAAATCACTTTTTCTTATATAGTTATTGTTGATGGCTACACCTAATTATAATGGCTTTATTAGATCTGACAGACAGAAGAGGCGCACGTTGTGTTTGTTTACTCGCAAGTTTCATTCGTTGTTTTTTTTTTTGCTCCATTTCTACCCACTGCTGCTTTAACTGTCCCAGACTTCCATGGTATTTATAATTCAGCTTATGAAAACAACAGACACCAGGTCAGGTAGTTCACTATGAACCAGAAGCTCCCTGATTCAAATGCAGAAGGTTTTAGTTTGTCCATGTGATCTGGAACAAACTGAAGTTTACCTTTAAGTTGCTGATTTTTGGGCATCAAAACATGCCCAGGCCTGGTGAGAAATCAGAAGGTTTCACGCCGATCGATCGTCCACCGATCGTTAAAACAGTGTACAGTACGTTTAACCTGTTTTTTTCCTGCTGTCTTGAAGCAGCAGTATTTACTCAACACACGTGTTGTATCATTCCAGAGTCCAGGAGGACCACCCTATCATGTCTTTCACTGTTTCCAAAAGTGGAAGGTTAGCTCTGCTCAATGTTGCAACTCAGGTGAGCAGCTTTTTTATTGTAATAGCATAATAGTTCAGTTCAGTCTCGGTGTTGAAATGGTGTCTCTTCAATAAGTGCTGTATGTTTTGTAGGGAGTGCACCTATGGGACCTGCAGGACCGGGTGCTGGTGAGGAAGTACCAAGGGGTGACCCAGGGCTTCTACACCATCCACTCCTGCTTCGGAGGGCACAATGAAGACTTCATCGCCAGTGGCAGTGAAGGCAAGACAGCCTCATGTTTAGTAGAAAGCTCAGCTCTGCTCAGCTGCTTCCTGTTGTGGAATGATGACAAAAAGAAAGGTTGTATCACTATGATGACAGAGAAAGTAGTTTGGGTAACCCCACCCCAGGTCACGGAGGAAATCTCAACACAATGTCATGCAGACATGCATGTCAAGCAAGCGAAAACTACAAGTAAATGGTGAAAAAGTAAGTGTGGAAGAAGTGATATGAACAGTATAATAGTACAAGTATAAAACAAACATTCGTTACCGAGCGACCCCCCCCCATGAACGTTCACCCCAGCAGCTTGGAGAAACAGAATTCCAGCCTGAGAAGTACTCCACATGATGAGGAAACATATTTTCATGTATATAATTGTTGAATTTACCATTTAAAGGGACTGTTTGTAACTTCTTATACGTATAAATCATTGCTGGTCGGTGTCTCATGCCCGCTCGCGTGTGGCTACGCTGTTCAGACTCAGACTCCAACACAAACTCCAGTGAAGCACCAAAACCTCTTGGTTGTATCTAGTGAAGCCCGTCTGTTAAACAGTGTTGGCCACGGTCGGAGGACGCGGAGGAGACCGTCGCTTTGGTCTCCAGGACCGGAGTCTCTGCTGTACTCTGCTCCTCTACCTGCCTTCACTCACACAACGCGCTTGTTCTCACTCGCTCCACCTCTCACGTGCATGCTGCTCACTCCACACTGCAGAAGAGTTAGTTTAGCTCTGAGAATATCTAGTGAATGTTCAGTGGAGGTTTGTGCAGAAATAACTGCTGCAGCTCCTCCAGACCAGCAGAGGTTTCCCGTGTCCCGTGTCATTTCATTAAAAAAAGTCCCCCGTTCCCTCCGGCCGCGGTCGGGAGGCTGAGGCAGGAAAAGCCAACACTAGGATCAGCAGTGATTCATGGAGAGACCTTGGTCTGGTCAGCTAACATTACTGCCAAGCAGCTGAACTCTAGAGTGATATTGTGCTTTTAGCTGACGTGTGTCTCCTCACTGTGTTGAGTGATGCTCCTTCATGTCTATGTAGAGCGAGCACAAGCGCCAGCAACAGGACGCTGACTTTAGTTGACTTAACGGCCACAGGTGTCGCTGTTAACAAGACATTTCTGATTCTTACAGACAGTCCCTTTAAGTCTAACTGAGTTAACTGATGAAGTGTCCTGTCTCCCCATCAGACCATAAAGTTTACATCTGGCACCGGCGCAGTGAGCTGCCCATCGCAGAGCTGACTGGTCACACCCGCACGGTCAACTGTGTGAGCTGGAACCCCATCCTGCCGGGACTGCTGGCCAGCGCCTCCGACGACGGGACCGTCCGAATCTGGGGACCCGCCCCCTTCCTGGATGTCCAGGATGCAGAGGGTCTCAACGGTATGGACATGAAAACTAGTGTGTGTACTTATGAGGGAAAAGGCTGGATTATCTTTCAGCCATAGCCAACAATTTGCCTGCATTTGGCGGGTGGCGGGTGCTAATTTCAGACCCTGGATGAATGCAAAGAAAGTCTTAACAGCTCCCTCCTGTGGTGAATCTGCAGCCTGCTAGTCATACTGTACATGAGGGAGTTAAGCAGGTGATGGTGATGATGATGATGATGATGATGATGATGTGACCTGATGCGTCTTTTTCCTGTTTCCTGCCGTCAGAATGTTGCAGCATGGACAGCTGATGATCTGCTGCTTCTGTGAAGACTCTGTAGACACTTGAATGGATGAAGCAGGAAAAAGCTTTGTGGTCGTCAGACAGCAGCTTCCTGGAGACGGGGGGTCAGTGGTGCTGCATGTCAGGATGTCACAAACACACTGATGTCAGACCCGGTCATATTAACGAGAGCAGAGCCAGCCAGATGAAGCCGGGCTCCACGACCTCCAGTATCTGACCCACCTCGTCCTCCTGTCCGACCCAGTTCCCTCAGTACCATCCAGGACCACCCGCCTCCTCTTATTTATTATCAACTACATTATTTATTCACCAGTAGTTCACTGACTTGTGCTATAGGCTGTGACGTAGCGGCGCCTTGTGGAGGGTGTGTGTGTGTGTGTGTTTCTGTGAGTCTCAGCTGCTCACATGAAGAAGCTTGTTTCCTCTTTCACCTCCTGAAGAGATTTTAACTATAGGAACCTTTGATGGATGCACCCACTTGAAGAGTATCTTTTAAATGACAAATTCTACGTTATCTTGTTGTTGTGTTTTTTTCATGCAGAGTACATTTTATGAGTTTTGTTTTCCTCCAGCTTTTGCTGCTTCTAGCCAGAGAAAGAATAATATTTGATGAGCATGTTGCGTAGGATTGCACAGGATGTTTTTACACTCGCAGTACGTCCTGCTATATCTGTTAAAATATGTCGATGCCTTCTAAGAGTATACGAGCAGCTGATGTGTGGAAACCTACAGAGTTCAAAGGATTATTTGTCGACCCTTACCTCTACACACGGTTCACCTGTGCAGTTTCCTTCATGCCATCAGCGTGGATGTTCTCTTTATTTTGCTCTCTTCACTATTTGCTATTTATTTCTGTTTCCTCCGTAGCCTGTTGCCATCTTTTCCTGTCTTCATATGAGTTTCACTTGGTTTGGTTTAGTTGTTACATGTTTTTAACTTATCATTTTGTTTTTAACTTATTATTTGTTTGTTTTTTTTTATTTACTACAAGTGGAGATTTAACATTTAAAGAGACACTCCCTGATTTGTAACTGTACCCAGTGGAGCCCCCAGAATCCCGGCTCAGCTGTGAACTGTTTTTAAAAGATAAGGCTGGTGTTATTGTTTTTATATTTCATATTATCAACAAATCCAATGAAAAGACCAGAACTAACAATGTGTTCTGACTTCTCTATCCTGTTTGTGGCTCTCAGCTCCATTCAGCCCATTGGTTCCTTTAAAGGCTCAGTCATTTCCTGAAGCTTCTGGTTAAAACGTTAACTCCAACAGGAGGAGATAGGGACTATTTTCAGAGGCGGATTAATCCCCATTTGGTGCTCTAGTGAGTATTAGTGGCAGCAGGACAGGCGTATGTGGGACTGAGTCAGAATGAAGTCCAGTGTGTGTGTTCATGGTGATGAAGGAACATGTCAGCCAGCGACACAGCGAGGCTCAGTGATGTGTTTTAATGGAGCTCCACGGCTCAGAGGAATACACACAATACTAGTTTTTGTTTTGGTCTGTGCATGAGATTTGTTCATGGTGAAAAACAAAAGAAATAGAAAATTGCCAGCCATTACTTTAAGTTCAGCACATCAGCAGCGAGCTGAGAGGACACGCGGTAATAACAATGGAGTGTATCTGTATTTGTACTCAAGTGTAACATAACATTATTATGAAGTGTTTCCCTTCAGAGTCAAAAGAACAATCTTGCCTAATATAATATTCTATGTAATATGTGCTGTTAATATTTGTATGTTATGGCATGTATTATGAGGCTGTGTAGAATGGCAGACAGGATGACGTGTGTGTTTCAGGGTTCCCATGCCTGTTTTTAACCGTCACATTCAAAAAAAGGTTTCCGACGCTCTCTCTCTCGGAGCTTCGTACCAAATCGCCGTGACTGCACAGCTGCTGTAAAACAGAAAGCAGCAAGTTTACATTCACTGTTACTAACACAGACGGTTAGTTTTGAGATTCACAAACTACAGTGCAGCCAAACTTACATCTTACTTTCTTCTGTTTGTGACATTTTTCCAAACTTCTGCTTCTACAGAGAATTATTTTTCCAAAAAGCTTTCCAGTCCTGGATGATATCTGCAGGATTGTGGGAACCCTGTATATCTGCCCAGACGCCATCACCAGCTTCAACTCTTCCTCACACACACACACACAGACACACACATAAACACACTAGTGGTACACAACAATAGATGTCACTCACACTTGTTTCAATCACTGATGTGGTGTTCTAGTTTCTGCTTTTGCGATTTCTCTTTGTTTATTACGACTATTTCGGGCTTCTCTTCTTTTCTCTTCTCGCTGTAAGAAGCCAAAGTAGGAACTTTTGTTTGCTTGCAGGCAGTTTCTGCCAGAAACCATTTTACATTTTAAATGTGTTATTACAAAAAAGTGATTGTACTGTTGTGTATCGTCTGTAGGAGAAGTGTTATGTATGCATATTTTAAATAAAGCATTCAGGGTTTTAAGATGTCCTTCACTTGATCTATACTCATAGATGGAGTCTGAACATCCAGGGACGTTGGTTTCAGCCACTGAAATTGCTGTTTTCAGCTAAGTAAGTAGATAATAGATAGCCTGGGGTTGTTTGTTGTGGGCTTACGGAGTGTGTGACCTATCCATTCCCAGCGTCTTTTGGGGATTTCTTGGTGGTCGTCACAGTTGTTCTCCATGTCTCTGATCCAATAACACAGATTTGACATTTGGTGTTAAATAGCCTGACCTTAGTTTGCAGTGACAGTTCTTTTGAGTTCCAGATGTTGTTTAGCTGTATATAAAATTCTGCTCTTGCTTTGCCGATCATAGAATATGTTAAAAAATGTAATGGAAAAAAAGTCATAGTATAGTATGTCAGAACATTTTATTAATAAAAAGTCATAGAATAATTTGTTAAAAAACTTCATTAAAAAAAGTCAGAGTATAATATGTCAACATTTTTTTGAGGAAAAAAAGTCATAATATAGTATATTAAAAAATTTCATTAAAAAAAATCATAATATAGTATGTCGAAAAATTTAATTAAAAAAAGTCCTAGTATAATATGTTCAAAAACTTCATTAAAAAAGTCAAACTATAGTTTGTTAAAACACTTCATTAAAAAAAGTCAGAGTATAATATGTCAAATTTCTTTTTGGAAAAAAAAGTCATAGTATAGTATGTTAAAAATGTTCACGGAAAAAAAAGTCCTAGTGTTACGGCTGTATGTGTTTCCTGTGCTGATGTCCCTTTTCCCTCTCCAATATCTCTGCCCAGGTGTGCTGCACCCCTCAACGAGGTGCCCAGGTGTGCTGCATTTGCTTAATGAGGTTGGGAAGGAGTTGCTTAACAGCTCCTGCCAGCAGCAGGAGAGAGAGGCTTCTGGTGAGGGTCTGCTGCTTCTGCTGCCTCTCAGTTTAGGACTTTTTATGTCTTTGTTAATAAATCCTATGGATTTTGAGTTTTAAAGGTGTCTTTTGTGGTTGGTTTGGGTCAGTGTTTAAGTGTTGTTCCCCCTGATAGGGCTGCCAAAAGGTGGGGCATAACAATAGTATAGTATGTAGAAAAATCTCATGAAAAAGTCATAATATAGTATGTTAAAAAAATTCTCAAAAAAATAGTCATAGTATATGTTAAAAAAAGTTTCATGAAAAAGTCGTAGTATAGTACGTTCAAAAATTTCATGAAAAAAAATCATAGTATGTCGAGAAAAAAAGTCAAATTATAGTATTTTGAAAAATTTCATGAAAAAAAGTCATAGTAAAATATGTTGAAATATTTAATTGAAAAATAGTCATAGCATAGTATGTCGTAAAATCTCATGAAAGAAGTCACAGTATAGTATGTCGTAAACTGTTAAAAATTAGCGTCAATGCTACATGGGAGAATAAACTGGAAATGATTCAAACAACTTGTCTTTCATTTTTATTTATGAAACACCACATCCCCCTTCATAATACAGAGCAGCTATGAATGTACTGAACAGTAATGATTGCTTAAAAGAATAAAGAGGAGTGCTGAGACACCATCTGATTGACTGATGTCTCCCTTAAACATACAGTATGTCTTCAATGCGAAGTTCATTCAGTAAATCAGTGCATGTCTGTTCAAACAGAAACCGACAATAATAATACAACAGCCATTACTTACATAGAGTATCATTTCTTTCCAGAACAACCTTTTTTTTTATTTTATGGCAAAACACTTTTTGACCCCCCCACCGAGTTCAGACAGCATCCAGCTCTGTGAGGTGACGTCCTTCCAGCACAACACAACACACAGCAACACGAGGCCCGGACACAGTGAGAGAGGACATCACATCACTGCAGCCGACCATTCACAACACCACATCTAGCCATGTCTGTGATGAATACATGCATGTGTGTGCGTGCGTGTGTGTGTGTGTGTGAGTGTGTGTGTGTGTGTGTGGGGGGTGCTGGAGGTCTGGCAGGTCCTGTATGCATAAAATGTCAGAATAGGCTTACTGACTGATCCACCATCTGATCACCACTGGTGCACAGTAACACTTCAATACCATCACACCTCCGCTTTCAACATTTCACTCTGAATACGTCGACCGAATGTGACGTCAACTGGGGAAGACTTTTGACATCGATGAAGGAGAAATGAAGGCACAGCGACAACGGGGAGGTTCCCCAGAAACACAGAACCGCACCACCAAGCAGGAGACTGCAAGTGTGCTCATACAGACTAGTGACAAAGAGGATGAAAATCATTTGGTATGTCCTTCACAGTCGGCAGATGAACGGAACACCTGTTGGAGAAACGTGTTGGTAAAGACCCCGACGCACCAGGCCGACATCAGAGAACTAGTAACTAGCGGCGATGAAGGCCGACTGTTTGTCTTGCGCCAAAAAGTTGCACTTGGACACACCGCAAAGACTACAGAAGACAGCCAACTACCACGTACGTTCTGCTGCTGCGTGAGAGGAAATAACTCTCCACACCAGCAGGTGTCTTTATTCATCATTCAAAAAGGGGAAATAGGAAGATCGAAGACGGCGGATGTACAAGCTGTTGTCATGATACGTACTTAGCTTTACTTTACTTAGCTTGGCTTCATTCCAGATGTTCATGTCGCTGTGAAAATATCTGGACTGATCAGATGAAGATGAAACATGAGGAGAGCCTTCGGTGTTTTTCCTCTTGACTTTACTCGGTGGCTTTCCTCACTTCCGTTTCTCTTTTCTTGCACTGATTCGTTGAAGCTGGGCAGCCAATCAGGGTGATTTCTCTCACGTGACAGGCGCTGCCACCGGAAAAACCTCAGACAGTTGCAGACTAAAGCCGACGGTGACGGACACACCGCAAGAACTAGCCAGACGCTCACCGACGACCCCCAAACTGCTCGGTGTGTCGGGGCCTTCAGGGTTCAAGGAGGAGATGCTCTCTAACACACTTTACACTTAACTAATTCAATATCCTCTTTTAAAATCTCTTCTTCGAAACGCATTTTTATTTTATGGCTTTTTCTTAACCGCTGGTATTCGTTTTAAATGTTTAAAATATTTGAACCTTGTCAACCATCTTCACTCTAATTAGTATAGTTTGAATCTAACGGCCTCAACGTGTGGATTCGACATGAGGAGAAATGGCACTAAAGTATTGCTGTACTTGAGGAAGAAACAAGAAAAGGCACAAGTGGGGGGGAAATAAAGGAAAAACTGATGACTGAATGGCCAATCAGAGAGCTCCGACGGGCCCCCTAATTCAACATGCTGAGTCAGCCGAGCAGTCACTGAGAAGGAATGTCTGGAGTGATGTTGTCAGACGCTCTGCAAACTCCACATCAATAAACAATGGCCAATAAAAAAGCTCAGTCAAACATTTAAAACACGAAACAGTGCACCGTGTCTTCGACTGTTCCGTTGAGCAGGTTCATCAAGAGATGGAAGGAGTCAAACATTCAGAGCTGACAGACATCTGACCTCCTCTCTGAGCAGCACCAAGCGGTGCACTGTGGCCTGCAGCTGAGCTTCGTACCGTGCACAAAATGATCAGAAGAACATACTCTCATCTGTGTGTTAATGCAAATATCTAAATCAGCCAATCATGTGGCAGCAAGTCAATGCATTGAAGCATGCAGACACGTCAAGAGGTTCAACATCAGAAAGTGATCTGGGTGACTTTGAGCGTGGAATGATTGTCGGGCCTGCTGGTCTTGTTTCCCCACCACCGTCTCTAGAGAACGCTCAGTAATGGGAGGAGACTGGCCGGACTGCTTTTAAGATGACAGGAAGTCCAATAAGCACGCGTCTCTTGAGCGCGCAATGCATGGAACCAGCTACAGCAGCAGAAGACCGCAGCAGGTTCGGTTGAGAACAGGAACCAGCGCTGAGAACCGGGGCTACAATGGGTGCAAGAAGAAATCAGAGTCCTCCTCACAGTTCTAGCTGCTACACGGTGTCAGCGGCTGCTGTGACCGACTACGTACTGCAACACTGGACTTTAAACTATTTAGGTACTCAACATAAGGCCAAAGTGGCACCTTACTGGGGGGAGGGGAGGGGCAAAACAAGACCTAATGTGTTTTGAGGTTTGAAGCACTATTGGCACTTTTCCAAATTTGGCTTTGGTGGAAAAACCAACGTAGAATTGCACCTTATATTGAGATAGATAAAACGGGAGCTGCTCACTTTACTGTGAAAATGTCTAATATTTCTTACAGCCACTATGTTGACGTTGTAATTACTCACTATTGCAGATAGAGGTCCCCTTCACAATAAAACCCAGAGGTTGTTGTAGGGGAGTTTGGTCATGATGGTATTGAAGTGTTAAATGGTTAAATATTAACCTCAGTATTAAAGTCAAAACTCTGTTCAGAGCACGGTGACAGTAAACTTCTCTGTGCTGTTCTGGGAGATTTGATGCATACAGTACAGGAGCAGGAGGTGAAGGGGGAAACAGCAACGGCTGGATCTTCAGTCGTTGATCAGAGCCAGGATCATGCTGGAAAAACAGGTGGGAGACACAGTATGTGTTAATTAGAGATGTTTGACCGTTAACCCACATTAAGCATTTTAACTGATTAACGCTATCGGTTAAAACAGTTAAAAGAAATAATAATTAATTAAAAAGCTGAGCAAAACTCAGAGGAGCGGCTCGTCACTTTAAGGAGAAAAGCTGGTCCACCTTAAGAGAGTCTGAGCCGGCGTTGCAGGATACAGGAAGTCGGCTCCCATCTTGAGCTCGCTTGAGCGGAGGAGTTGTAATTTCGTAGCATTTATTCACCGACAAATAAACTGTACACACACTGTCTGCTACACCTACATTCACAGCTAGAACGCCACCAACAACCTCACACTCACCGCCAACACACACACACACAGTCTGTCGGATACTCGCTGAAGTTACACAGCGCTGACAGACTGTATGTGTGTAACACGAAACGCTTCAGCCGCTAACGTAGCACATAAACACACACACTGGTTGTCGGAAACACTCCCTATCGTCACTCCGGGCAGACACACAGCTGACAACCTGCTAAACTAAACTAAATGTGCGGTGGAGACTTTCACCGGGAAAGTGGCTGCATGTCCGCGACACTACACGCAGCATCGTAGCTGCTACAGTAACTCCCCGGACGGGTGAACTGGAGACAGTGAACGCAGCACCGTGGCTGTTACAGTAACTCCCCGGACGGGTGAACTGGAGACAGTGAACGTAGCACCGTGGCTGTTACAGTAACTCTCCGGACGGGTGAACTGGAGACAGTGAACGCAGCACCGTGGCTGTTACAGTAACTCTCCGGACAGGTGAACTGGAGACAGTGAACGCAGCACCGTGGCTGTTACAGTAACTCTCCGGACGGGTGAACTGGAGACTCAGTTGTCTGTTGTGCTCATACACTGCAGCTGACGCACCGCTGCATGCGAGGCACAAATCCTGTTGGTTGACGGTTAATAATGGGTTAACGAGGGTCTGCTGAAGGCCGTGAACGTGTCACTACATGTCAGTGTGTCTGTAGATGCTCTCACCTATACAAATAAATGAAGAAGCAGAGCAGGTGGTAACCCAGTTTAATCATGGCCTCCTTCATGTGGGACTTGAGCTGACCTCGGTTGTGGATCTCAGTGGGGTCAAACACGCCCATGTTTCCCATCGGGACCTTCACGTACCTGCAGGGAGCACAGGGACAAGAAGAGTGTAAAGCCCAGAGACTATGAGATTTTATATTTATAACCTTAACCCCTATATATTGATACATGATGTTGTATATTTCCTGAGAGATCAGATAGCATGTCCATTTGCCAATTCAGAATGAAATACCTGAAACATCTAATATGTCCATAGGCGGAGCTGCTTATTGCGTTGCAACATTGCTTTCAATGGTCTAATTCACCCAGAGATATTAAAGGCAGTCCTATTGTGGTATAAAGTTCATAGCTAAATATCTATTGTAAATGTAAATGTATAATTGTCACACATTGTACAAATCACATCACACAGTGAAAGTTAACCTTTGGGCAGTATGAGCAGATTACCTATAAATGTTCCAGGCTGCTACAGGCAGGTTGAGGAGGAAGATGAACCAGTGCATGGAGACCAACATCAGCATAGTGGAGAGGCACTGGCCAACCATCTCTGGAATTACCCACTGGAAACACAAAACATCAAACATACACATAGACCAGATTACTAATAAACCTCTCCTCTCTGTAGCATTCATGAAAATAGACAGGACAATCAGCTTTAGCATTCATCATACAATACATTAAAGGTCCCATATCGTGCTCATTTTCAGGTTCATACTTGTATTTCATGTTTCTACTAGAACATGTTTACATGCTTTAATGTTTTAAAAAACACTTTATTTTCGTCATACTGTCAGCCTGAATATACCTGTATTCACCCTCTGTCTGAAACGCTCTGATTTAGTGCATTTCAACGGAATTGCGTTGCTAGGCAACAGTTTGGGTCCATGTTTACTTCCTGTCAGTTGATGTTATTTACATACACTGTAACAGGAAATAAACTGGGACACATTTGGAATGTTTACATTTAAAACTGCGTAATGATCTAAATATTTTAGATTTGTGACATCACAAATGGACAGAAATCCTAAAGGCTTGTTTCAAACGCACCATTTCTGAATACGGGCTGTGTGTATTCCTCTGTATATTGAGCGTTTTGATAGTTTAACAGTATTTATAAAGCACTTCAACCTGCTTTATAATATAAAAGACATGAAAACCTCACTTTTTACAATACGGGACCTTTAAAACAAGTGACAAGGCATCATAAATAAAAAACTCTGTGGGTGTATGTGTAATAATATGTAATGTAATAATATCTTACTTTGTTCAGCTTGGAGCAGCAGGCTCGAGCGTTGATGTAGTCACATTCTAGATCAGACAGGGTGATTATCTGGGATTTAAATCAAGGTGCCATAAACAGTGTTGAATAAAGAAACTCCAGTTTTCATGCCAACTTCCTCATTCCAGCTCCATTCAACTGCACGCAATGCGACAGACAATCTACAAGATGTTAGAATTATAGGCTTATTAGACACGTATGCAAACAGTGAGATCAGTTTAGAAGAAACTGTACTTCACACGTGGATTACAAACATAGTTCTAGCAACTTTTTAAGGACTGACCATAATCCAATTAACAGGAACACCCATATAAAATTGTCATGAAAGGTTGATGTATACATTCAATCTAGTTCATTAGATGGTTACTACTGGTTAGTACTTGTGTACATTTGTTTTGGTTCACCTTTTTCACCTTCTTGTAACCACACCTAGCCGTCCGGTTACTCTGCTGCTAAAACATCTGAACTTAGGCTGCGTTCCAAATCTCATACTTCTTCTTTTTACTTCTAGTACGTACTGCAGCTGCCCATACAGAGTACGCACTACCGTTGCATGCAGTATGCATACAATTGTGACATATTACTTTGTCATAACATTGCACTTTGAACTTTGACCCTCTTGCTCATATATATCCGCTGTGCAGAGGATTGTGGGTCAGAATAGCCAAAAAAAATACTGCATTTGACATACTATGTTTTGGGATATAGCAAATCTTTTCTGGAATACTAAATAGTATGGTATTATGAGTATCGGAGAGCACAGCCGATCGCATTTCAGGAAGTCCTTTGTCCTCCGAGCAATCAAACTGTACAACACCTCTCTAGGGAGGGAAGGGACAAAGGAGGACAGCCTGCAGGACAGATAATAGTGCACTGGACTCATTTTTAACAGTCTCTTCTGCACTATATTCACTTTCTTAATGGTCGTGTATCACAGCTGTTATCTGCACTATATTCACTTTTAACAGTTTTCTTCATCTCCTTGTATCTTTATATCTGGTATATTTTTTTGTACTTTGCACTACTAACTTTGTACTGCCTTTTTACTAACATGTTTTGCACTATGGAACTATGAGGCTGGAAACTTGAATTTCCCTCTGGATCAATAAAGTTACTATCTATCTATCTACCTATCGATCTACCTATCTATCTATCTACCTATCTATCTATCTACCTACCTTCCTACCTACATATCTACTTACATACCTACCTACGTATCTATCTACCAACCTATCTATCTATTTACCTACGTACCTACATATCTACCTACCAACCTCCCTACCTACCGTAGCTATCTATATCTATTCCTCTGAGCAGTGAATATATGAACAAGAGGGTCAAAGTTTGTTCAGTGTGATGAAGTAGTATGATCCAATAGTGTGCATACTGCATGCAACAGTAGTTCCTACTCTGTAAGAGCAGCTGCAGGACGGACTGAAGGAAAAAGAAGTATAAGATTTGTAACACTGCATTAGTTCCCCATGGTTACTATTGGTCACTACTGGTTACTACTGGTTACTATTGGTCACTACTGGTTACTACTGGTTACTACTGGTTACTACTGGTCACTGGTTACTACTGGTTACTACTGGTCACTACTGGTTACTACTGGTCACTGGTTACTACTGGTTACTACTGGTTACTACTTGTGTACATTTGTTTTGGTTGACTGCAGAAGGTTGTTATAATGATGTTAATATAAGTTAGTGGTATATTAGTAAGAGCCAGTTGTTATTATGTCAGACTAACTTACAGGTCCTCAGTAACGGTTCACAGAGCGACATTAAACGGTCATACTGTATATTATGGTCTGTATATTAGAGGCTGTATATTATGGTCTGTATATTACAGGCTGTATATTAGTGGCTGTATATTAGAGGCTGTATATTACAGGCTGTATATTATGGTCTGTATATTAGTGGCTGTATATTAGAGGCTGTATATTAGAGGCTGTATATTATGGTCTGTATATTAGAGGCTGTATATTAGAGGCTGTATATTAGAGGCTGTATATTATGGTCTGTATATTAGAGGCTGTATATTAGAGGCTGTATATTAGAGGCTGTATATTATGGTCTGTATATTAGAGGCTGTATATTATGGTCTGTCTGCTGTCAGCAGCAGGCTAGCCG